>JAQIXJ010000981.1:0-24871 GCA_034700185.1 Phthiracarus laevigatus | reverse complement strand
AACTAAGTTAATACTAAAACTGGGTCATTATGGTCATTATATATTTGTTCGTAAACATTTTGCAACATTTATTTATCTTGTCACTCTTAACACTGTCAGATTTCAGACCACGAAATATCAAACTCATGAGTTTATTTCCAAAAGATTTAACCATTCTGAGAAGAAGGGAAAAACATTAAATTGTGAACTTTTAATTAATTTGGATATTGATCAGATATATTATTCTTTTTGTTTAATTGAAATTAAACTAAAGCAAGCTAAATAAATATAATTATAAAGCTAATTTAATTTATTTTAATAATAATCAAAATTAACAATAATTTTAATTGATTGGTTAAATTCATTGTGGAATAATATCAAAAGGTTAATATATATATGAAGGTTTTGATATATATAAATACTTTTTTACAAATTATTCGCTGTTTGTTTATGTTACAGTGAAACCCAAATATTTTAAACACACATTTATAATTCAGTATAGGGATATTCCGTTTTTATAGTAGCAGTTTGGGCTAAAATGATAAAAATCGAATAAATAAATCCAAAAATCAGTACGGGATATTCCGTTTTTATTGTAATTATAAAGAATATAATTTTAAAAATAGAATTGATTAATGGTTTGTTTTATGTAAAAACCTGAAATTATTATTAAAAATTTAAAAAGATCGAAAGGGTCATAATATCTGACTTTTTAATGTAATTTTAGTTAGTATATGGTAGAGGTTGAAAACGGGTCCCGTGGAAAGCGGGAGGGAGTGGTAATAAAGCCAAACATTGCGGGATGGGAGGCAATGGGATTAACTTAGAAACTACCGGGATGGGAGGGATTCCCGCATTTGTTTTTGTCCCGCAATAATTTCAATGAAAAATTTCAATATAAAAACAATGTATTTTTAGTGGCATTAAGTAAATTTTATAACTTGATATAAAAATTTAAGTCAAACAATATAACACCATTTTAAAACTTAAAATGAATAAAGAAATTAAATTTAATATTATCAAGTTTTATCAAGTTACCAAGTTATAAACTTTAATAAATACAACACCAGATTTAGTCATAAAATTTATTGAAATACAAAGTGTATAACTTAAAATTTTGTGCCTATAATTAAATATGTTTTTTATTGCGGGAATTGCGGACGGGAGCGGCGGGAATGGTAAATTTACGTTTGCATGAAGGGACCCAAGGGAATTGAAAAGTTTATTTACGGACGGGAGTGGGAGTTAATAATGAATATTTTTCAACCTCTAGTAGATACAGTATATTGATTTACTGTATATTTACTGTATATGGATATGTACCATAAAAGCTATTTTTCCCGAAACCGAAAAATTATCTTTTCAATCTGATAAGTTTTTGTCGCCCTTTCAAAATTTTTAGCTCGCCTTTTTTAAAAAAAGCGAGCTTATAGTTTTGAGTCTGTCTGTCTGTCTGTCTTTCCGTCTGTCCGTCCGTCCCGGAGTTCGCAGTCCTATGAAAAATGAGTGCACTTAAATTATTCATTAAAATTTAATTTCTTGTTTTGACTTTTTGTACATTTAAATTGTTATTTTAAAACCTATTAAAAAGTGAGCTTTCTTTGAATTTGTCGTTCTTGTGTTCAATAGAATTTAATAAATTAATTTTCAAAAAATTTTAAAATTTTATTATAACATAAACTTAGAAAGAATTTAGAAAAATGTTAATATCAAGAAAAAGACATTCTACTTTAACATTTAAGAAATTTAAAAAAAAAAATATAAAGTCTATTTTTAAGTGCTATTTTGGTCATTTATGAATGCTATTTATATCGTATATTTCTATGCTATAAATGCTATTAATTTGACTCTCTATTGATTACTTATGTTGCAGATATTCCATTCAATAACTAAATATTACAATTAATTATAACTTGAAGTTTTATTAAACTAAAGGAAATAGAAATTTTATTTTTCACATCTTTCGCTTTGATTTGATGCTCTGTTGGTTTCTATGCGAAATTATTTCTGGAATCACGTAATTACAGTATTTCAAAAATCAAGTATGTGTTGCATAAAAATTAGAAATTAATGATAATTTAACAAAAAAGTAAAGCGAATTTCTGCATTAACTATTATTTGAAACAATAGGTACTCATACAGTAAATATATAAGTTTAGACTATGATATTATATATATTTAATATTAAGTACTGAAATATTTATTAATTTGTTAGCAAATGCAGAATTTAGTTTGAAATGTTTTGACTCCGTATTACGCCGTTTAAAAATCTGTTTAAAAATAGATAACAAACTTGTTAAACATAATCTTTAAGGGCATCAAAAATATTTTTCTATCCAAAGTTAAAAAAAAAGATTTATAATGATGGAAGTTTAAAGATAACGACATACTGTTTTCTGTTCGAATGGTAACTCTCAACGTTTGCCAGTTAAAAAACAGCTTTGTTTGTAACTAAAACAAGATAAGGTAAAACTTACTCACTCCGCAGAATTGGACAGAAGTGGATGCTATTTTGCTTTTGTTCTATATTTCTATAGATTGTACGTTACAGCGCAACTTTAGTCGCCGTAACTTACTATGTTTTTGGTCTGTTTTCCTAATTATAAGGTAAAAAATATCAGTAGAAACACATAAGAAAAACAATTAATTGGTTCCTTCATAGAAGGACGACATATATAAAGTATTTATGCGATTTGAATAGCTTTGATCAAAGTTGCGGTACAGGTATTAATTTCAATATTAGATGATATTTTATTTTTTAATGACATAATGTTTTGGACAATTATTATAAAAAACTAAACCAAAACCAAATAACGCTATGATTAGCTATTTATTTAATTAAATATTTACTTCAGCTAAATTTATTTGTTTGATAAACATAATACGAACTTAATTTTATAAATTAAAAATACAAAACTTATATTTTACATAAATCTCAATCATTTATAACAATGGTAAATATAGCTGATTTTATAATAAATCTCAAATCTTCGGAAAATGATATTATTATAAAATCAAAATTGTGCTTACATTTCATTCGTCAATCGGATTGTCCTGAGATTTGGATTAGTAAAATTGAGATTAAAAAATGAAATGCAAAAAATGGGGAAAAAATAAAATTAGAGCTGAAAGCTTTACATACTGTATATTATGCGATTTACAGACTAATAGAATAATGCCATAAATCTAGCGAAAAGATTAGTTAATTATTGTAGTTTAGTCAGCGACACTTTAAGTAATGAATAGCCAACTTTTGGCCCAACAGTCATAATTCCGATTTTCAAAACTTTCGATTACTGTAAATTTTATAACTTAAAATATTATTTAATTGAGTAAATAAGCGCAAAATAAGTAAATAATAACAATAATCGAAAATTTTCTGGATATGTAATTTTCAAAAGAAGTTAAAATAATCACACAATATTTAAATACACAATAATGCCGTTTGTCATTAAAATTGCAAAATGGAAATATAGACAATAAATAAAAAATTTAATTTATTAGTTGGTATATTCCGATTTAAAAGAAAAGATTTCATTTTCAGTGTGTACTTGAAGCAAGAAACCTAAATTAGTGCCATTCATTTTAAACCATTAATTTGATTATTTTTTGTTAACCCTGAGGGGATGTTGAATATTTGCAAACCAGAGTGAACCAAACTCTGATAGTCTAGAGCGGGTAAGTTACGAAAATTCTAAGGGGAATCAACTCAAAGCGATATTTTTTTTAAACTAGTCGAATTTTAACAATTTATTTAATTTTGACCATAAAGAATCAAAACTTTATCTATTTTGCTAAAAATGGTAATGTTAATGTTTTCGTGCTTTAAAATTGGAATATTTTCTGTACGTTAACTTTAGAAAATTTTAGTGTCAATTTTTTGAAATTTCATAGAGAATTTGACTCACCCTAGAAAATTCACACTGGGACAGACTTCAAAGAAATTTTGAAAAATCCCGTTGTCCATCCATAAAATTCCCAAAATTTTAGAAACTATTAAATGTTATGTAAAATTAATTTTTAAATCCACAAAAAAAATCTATCAAATCTTAAATCATAAATTCAAAAAAGCCGTCGGATTCTGGATTCTCTGTTGATAACATTTAATCGTATTTTTTAGTAATTATTCTGAATTTATTAAAATAAAAAGAGAATGAGAACGAGAGAAATGTTAAAATTTATGAATTAAATCCATCACAATTTATGACAATAAAAGTGGATTTTCAAAATCAAATTCTTTGGAAAAGCTGTTGGTTGGACACACACGCTTTATCAAGTTTTTATATATATAAGACAGAAGTTACTTCTACTATAGCGCATTGATGCATATACTTAAAAGCACCGCATTAAGCATTGTTTTTAGGATTCCCACGAGCAATAGAATCCATACATTTATAATAAAGCGGATTGAAAATGGATATTGGATTACGTTAATGCTTATTAATGGTTCGTACTACAAATTTTCAGTATAAAAGTAGGAGTAACTCATTGATTATTTATATATACACAGTTACTGTACTACAACCATAGAACATAATTAATATTAATAAAAGCATATGCGTTAATAAATAATTATTTTGGAAACAAAATACAAAAAAAGTTGTTTACTATTAATGGCAAACGTTTAAGTGTTACGTTTGTGGAGTTTACTCGTTAGTTGAGTTATTAAATACTGGAACAGTTTTAAATACGTTAACTTTAAGTCTCCTTTCGATAAGAAATTATTAAGTTTCTTTATCTCAATAAAATTGTGAATATTAAAAGTTGCACTATTATATAAGTAAAAATAATTATTTATTCCAGAAAATCAAATATAATTTGTGGCATTAAAACGATTTGGATTTCGGCGTTTGTAACCGAAAGAATACTAAAAACAGTTTAATAACTCTTAAATCCGTTTAGATCTAATTTTTAAAAGTTTCACAGCAGAGATGGTATTTTATATAAAGAAAATTTTGAAATTCTAGATTTATATTTCTCAAATTTAAAATTTTCATTAATCAATTCAATACGTATATTTCAATACTTATGTATATATAATGTATATATAGATGTTGAGTAAATTAAAGTTTTAGAATTAGGTTTACTTAAAATGCCAAACATGTTACGCTAAATGAATACCAAGACTTAATGTTTAAAAGTTAAACTTTTTCTTTAATTTGCTCGTCAATAATTTCATTATAATTAAAATAATCAGTAAAAATTGCACATTTGGTTAATGAGTTGCTGCCAAGAAGTCATATCATCACAGCTATCAAGAAATACTAAAAGTCTTCAGCTATCAAAATAAAACTAGTTATTTATCTTGCGTTTTGGGTCAAAAATAAAAATAAAATTTATTAAGTTTAAAGCATTGGGCCATAAAACGAAAAAAAACTGCTGAACTAACAAAAAAAAAATATTAAAGTACGTCATACAGTTACAGAGGAAAAAAATTAATTCATTTATTAGGTTATACAACATAAACTTTGAAAGTAATCAAAAATATCGTTCTTAAGTGAATAAAATGAAAATATATAATATTTAGCGATGATGAACAGCCTATACATCGCGCAAAATAAATCATTTATATTTTGTTTACGCATACAACGAAAATTGAAATAATATTCAATAATTTGATTTATTGACAACACTTCATATTCAGCGATATTTCGGTTTTTTATTTCTGTTTACCATTATACCAAATAAATCTAATTTTATTTTAAACAACATCTATGTTACAACAAAAATATTTTTTGCGATATTCAAACATTTTTATGTTGCATAAAATAGCGTTACGAGGCACTAGTAAATAAAATAGACTAGTTTAATATGTAAATTGAACATCCAGCGCATAGCAAATATAATATATAAATGTCAAAAATAACGGCAGTTATAATATTTTATTACATTCGCTTAAAATGCGCTATAATTCGGTTAAAGATACTAATAAAGACAAACTGGAAGCTGATTAAAACGTTTCAATATGCAGTTTTCGATGTAACTTATAGCTGCAGTTACGAAAAAGTTACGATTATCATACCTAACTATGTTTGCCAAACTTGCTTTTACGGGCAATTATTGATCGGCACAGCGAAAAACATTCAACGGTTTTTGTCAAAAGCAATAACAACAAAATAAATTCCTATTATCCTCAAACAAAAAACACTGAAAATCTATAATAATAGTTCAGGTCTAATATAAAAACATTTTGACTATGTTTATATTGGCCTTCTATTTCGTTTTTTCTTTCCTTCTTTTTTTGAAAGTAAAATTAAAATCTGTAAGAATTTTTATGGCACTGTTTATAATTTACAGTATCGCACACAAACCGTATCAAGTATTTTGACAAATATTTACATCAAAAGTGTTTCTGTTTCTAAACGTTTTTACCTCACGAGTCAGATAAAACATTTGAAGTTTCCGTTTTATTGTTATTTTAACCAAAAAAAAGCGTATAGATTTTTCGTTGTTGAATTGAAACACGAAAATTCAATAGAAAGCGCGCATAGTTTTACATCTACAATATAACGTTATATATAAATATGAACATACAATAAAATAAAATGTAATTCTCTATTATTTAATGATAAAAAAGCAAATAATGCTTTGTTGAAAAATAAAAATTTTATATATAAAATATATATATATATATACCACGAGAAACGTAATATATTTTAATATATTTGTATTAATACATACGTTCTATAAGAAAACAGAGCATTATTTAAATATATGGTTATTATTTTTGGATCAAAACTTTTGAATACAAATTTGCTTATTAGTGTAGCAACAAATTTAACTTTAAATATAAATATCTGTATATACAGCGCAGCATTATGTTATTTCAGTGAATCATATTTTAAAAACCAAAAAAATTTCCAATTGAAATTCAAACAAGCAAATACATAACTGCAAAAAAAAGATCGCATTAAAATCATATAAATTAGTTGAATGAGTAGTGATTGTAATTACTTTTGGTTTAATATTATACAGGAAAATAAAATAAATATTGACCTAAAATATATTTGAATGCAATTAATTGTGTTATAGAATATATATATATGGTTTCCTTAAATTATTTTTTCTCTCTTACATTATAAAACGAAAAATGAATAATTTGCGATGTGTTTGGCATTAAAAAAAAGTTTGCCTTTAAATAGTAAATTGAACACAAAAGTACCTTATATTGGATAATAAGCTTCTTTTCAAAAAAAAGAAGTTTTGTTATCACATAAATTTTTTATTGTATACGAGGGCTATAAGTAACAGTACGAGCAATCAATTTAGTTATTAAATTTCTTTATACTACAGCCAATGAAATATAAAATGACTTTTATATATAAAATATGCGACAAAATGTCGTTTTGAAAAATAAAAATAAATCGCAATAAGATTGTGAAGAGGAAAAAAAATACTAATCCGATTACTTTATATCTATACTATCAATACGTTTTCGAGCCTTAAACATATTTTTAAAAGCAGGCCTATTGTATGGCCTATACGTTGCCAATAATTTAAACCGAGAGACAAAATTAAATTCCATTCATCACAGTCACTTCAGATAGATTTTTCATCCAAAATAAATAAATAAGAGTTTCTATATATATTATATTGAACAAAATATCATTTTCAATAAAGACGAATAGAATACGAGCTAAAATGAAAAATTTCTGAATTTCAATCCTTTTTCTTTACTTTTCTTCTCTTCTGCTGCGCGACACTCATTTGAATATTTTTACAAATGTATAATTTATGCGCAAATACATGTGTGCTAACCTTCACACAGAAAATAACATATTATTTCGCTTTTTTTGGGCGACACAGCCATAAATAAAAGCTATGCTAAATAAACCTTTTTTTCTGAATTTCAAATATATTGCGCGTATGCATTCATGTATGCGTATGTAAGCTTTTTGCTCGTGTCATAAATATTGAGTGACAAATATATTTTCTAAAAGTTACGGAGTATTGATAGAGAAAATGTGCAAACATTCATATGGTTCGCTCATTCATACCAATTGCATAGAAAACAAGATCACCACATTTGTAAAGAGCTCACTTTTTCATAAATTAATAGATACTTACGTTACAAATATATAAGATTTTAAGCACATGAGGCATAATCCCAAATCCCTTTATTAACAAATGAAATCGGTTAAAATGCCTTTATTAATATAAAACTAGGAACCCACAAATAGACAAACATAGTTTGCATGCATAAGCTCGTCTTCTATCTGAGAAAGTGAGCTAAAAACAGAATCACCACTCAAACGCGCAGAGAAACACACACATCGCATAGCATTAGATTTGCAAAGATTTAATGCTATGCGACAGAGAGTCATTTAAGGGTAGCTGTTATGAGGCAATCACTTCAATAAATAATGGCCAACCATTTCGGATGAGACATACAGTTTCCACTGCTACTGCATTGAGAAATGTTTCTTTTTTTCTCATTATACGCAAATAATATATTCGTAAATATCGAGGAAAAAACTGGCAAATACTCGAAACATTATGCGTGATTACTACAAAACCCGTACCAAATGCGTTCATGAATCAAAGATGGCAAGTCATTAGGAGAATCAAATGTAAAATTAACCAATCAACGTAAATCACTAGAATAAATAGCGAAAACAGCTTACAGCTCATTTAGCCTAACCATTTAAAACATCTATTAATTTCTACCGCCGTATAAATCAGTTTTACGAAAATTGTTTCAGACAACTATTTTCAAACGCAATTAAAATTAGGGAAATATATCGGGCCAAATAAATATGCCGACGAAGTAGTAAAAAAACATTAAATTTGCTTTAAAAGAAACTGGAAAACAAGTTTAAACGCAATACAAAGTAAAATTATAATCATATTCGTATTGTTGATAAATCTATTCGTATAATTATGTTTGAATAGTCTACAATTTGCATTCAAAAAAAGATTACTGCAAAAAATATGGCACGCATCTTCACGCAACTAAATCTTTCTTAAATAAAAAGTATTTTTATTACTCTAAAATAAACAAATAAAAAAATATTTAGAACATGTTATCAAACATTTTTGTGATGCAATTGCTTCGTATTTAAATAAGTTTCAAAATTTTATTACGTTTTGGTTTTATTATACAAATTTTATAACAACAAACTTTTACTATTAAAAAAAGCAACAATCAATAAAAATTTGAAATTGAATTAAGATGTGCTGAGTTAAGTTAAAATAAATCAAAATTAAATTTGAAACATCAAACAGACACAACGTTATAATTTAAGAAAATGGAACTGCAATGTGAATTATTTTAATGGCAACTCTTCAAATTACAAGTTTGCACACAAAAATATAAAAACTTTTAATGACACGATTTAACTATATATTTAATTTACAAAGTGTACATATAAAAACAAAAACAAAATTATTACTTAAATCCTTGTTAAAATCGATTTAAAGTCAAATTTATAATTTGTTTTGCTAAGAAAAAAATTCTTAATTACATTTGAGTAATACGTTTGATTGCGAGTCATCAGCGAGTTATCTACGCATTTATTTCATAATGACTTTAAAATGTTATATAAAGTATACGGTATAAACTGATTAATTGTGAAGCGCATAATAATGATCACAAGAAAAGCAAAGGGCGAATGTTAAATCAATAAACTGTTAGTATTTTACATCGTTTATAGGCAAAATGATTAGTTTTAATGTCGCAAACAATATGTTTTCCAAATGTATTAATGGAAGTCTGTTATATTATTTACAATTGCGGTTGATTTATATAAAATTCAAATCGTGTACAAAAAATATATACTGTATAACTAAATTAAACCATTTTTAATTAACGTTTAAAATGCATTAAACAAAATACAGGTTTAAATTTGAATATATAAAACTTCGTGTATAGTGTGTATAGGTTTTATTTGAAAGACATTTCATACAAATAAGTTGTCAGCAAATAAATATATCTTATTTCGAGTTTATCGTTAATAATGAAATGTTTACAAAATCGTTGGCACTGTAGCGGAAGGAAAAGCGTTGAATCAATCAGATATCAACAAAAAGAGAATCAAACGAAGAAAATAGATTAAAGACTAAATTAAGTTAAAGTTGTTTAGCTCTGTAATCATAAGTTCGACGCAAAGGAATTGTAAACTGATATTGTGTTGCGGAAAAATAGATTTATTATAAATAATTGTCGGCGAGATATGGCTCTCTAATTGTGCCAAAATTGGAAGTGTGAGAACAAGTTTGATTCATTAATTTGTTTTACAGTCGGCTGATTACTCCAACAAACTTGAATAAAGAGAAAGATATAGACAGAGAATTGGGAGAGAAAGAGAGGGTAATATGTATTTTCTATTTCTTTGAAACGTGGAAATGGTAGCGATGGTAATACGATCATAAGTTTGGAATTTGGCGAAACAGAACTAATGCCATATCACGACCACTTCTGCCAAACTTATGACTTCTGACATGACTTATGACTTTCAAACTATCATTTTTGTTGTGTGCGCGCAATAGTTTCAAATAATTTGCCTTTAACTCAGGTCTTATTACAAAATGCGAAGAAATAAGAGATCAAAAAGGCATTGGTAACGTCACATTTCGTTTAACTGATCATTTATTCTAAAACTAATATCAAACAACAGTTGACAATAGTAACGAAACTATTTCAACGTAATGACACTAATAAGCGAAAGAATTTCGAAACGCAGTAACAATATTACCGCTCGTTTAACGATTCTATTATTAACGGACAATCATTTTTAACATAAACTTAATGAAATTTTTATACAGCAATCATTATTTCATACTATTTACGTATGGAATACTACCGCCAAAATGTTCACAAAAAAACAAAAAAAAACTCTTCTATTCGGTCGAACTTTCAAAAAATGGGTTGTAATCTAAGCTCAGAGAAGTTCAGTAATTAATCAATAATTATTTTTTCGAATAACTAAATGCTTTGATTTTTTGATTGTAAACGCATATCATTGATCGTTGATTCCTAAATTTTAACCCACAATACATCCTATTTTATCGTATGCCTCAGTATACTATAATTAGTAAATAAGATAATGCGATATAAAAACGTGAACAAAAATCGAATCGATGCTAAACTTTGGAAAGTTTAGCTGAAGATTAATTGTAATGCGATAACAAACGCGTCTCGCGTTATATATACGGTTGTACGTGATTAATGCGTACGCTTAAGCAAAGCATTAAGTCTATACCAGAACAGAAAATTACGTTTTTCGTCCAAAGTCTTATAATGCCAGCCGTAGTATAGAAAATGAATTTTTTTTCGCACAAACTTTAAAAAAAAATTTCTTCTCGTCATAAATATTTCAAATCCCAAATCATTAGAGAGTCTGTGGAGATTATTGCCAAAACACAATTTACAATTTAATCAGCAATCACTGATACCAGAGAGTTTGATGAAAGAGCAAAAAATAGCAAATTTAATTATTAAGCCCACGTAATGGCAAAGCGTGTGAGTGTGTGTGTGTCTATGTGTTGCGAATAGTAATACCCGATTCTAACTCTCAATTGATCGATAATGAAAAAAAGTAGAAAACGAATAAGTAAAGTGGAAATCTTTCATATTAGCAAACAAATCAACAACAAAAAAACCAGTAATCAATTTTCTTTGAGAAACTAATATTTATTTTTTAACAGATTTTTTTTATTCAAAACAGTCTTCATTAAACTTATTTTAAATTTTTATAATTATAATTTAAACGATAAAAAAATTGGCATAAAATTATTTAATGTCGAAATGTTTAATAATAAAAATAATTTTCCTGACATTAAAAATTAAAAAAATTCATTAAATCTTTTATTCCACGTTTTATGTGTTCCGAATAAAATGTTATTCATATGGTAAATGATTAAATTAATTACGTTTTGTGCACCAAAATTTTGTGTGTCCACACATTTTCCGCTCAATTATTGGCAAATAAATAGATATCTATTATTCACTCACGAATATTCGAGCAGTTTCTGACCGAACAAGTTATACAACTCTCGGATCAAACTTAACCGCATCGGAACGTTAACTATGATATCTTCTTCATCGTCATTCGTGTTCATCGACGCATCGTTTCCATTGAATGGTTCAAACTTTTCGTCGCTATTCTTCGCGCCCTCTTCTTCGGTAGTTTCCACCGTTGGTGGCACTGGTTGTGAACATGGAATCCTTTCATCAGACGAAGGCGTTTCACTTTCCTATAAGTTTTAAACGCGAATGTGAATACAAACAAATAAATAATAATAATAAATAAGTGATTTACATGTAATGAATCAGTTTCTAAATTTAAATCGCGAGAAGCGTTAAATTCTAATTCAACCGAATTTTCACTAATAGTGTCATCCGTGGCAATACAGTGGTCGAGAAAATATGAGTCGTGTTTGTCGTCGAGCGGCGAATCGGGAAACAGTTGAGTGAAAAGTGGAGGCGAAATGCCATCATTGGTGTCGTTGTCATCGTTGGAATCACATATGAAATCGATGTCATGAAAGGTGCTGTCCTGATGAATCAAATTGTTTCGTTTACGATGCGATGCGCTATTAATTGGCACATCGTATGACTTAAAATCAGTGAAAATCGACCGAAAAGATCGAACCGATTGGGTTAACGCGAATGGAGAGCACTCGAACTCGCGCTCCGAAGACACCACTGGTTCGGCGAACAAAACTTTCTTCTTTTTCGACTTTGGTTCGCCACTGGTTGGCGACGAATCTAAGCTTAGCTCGTGCTTCCGTAATATACTTGTGAGCGCTTTCGTCTCATTATCTAAACTATCGGTTTGTAATATTTGTTCCTTATTATCGTTCGTATTGTTATTGTTATTATTACTATTGGACATCACGTTCTCTTTAGTAATACGTTGTTTGGCTGCCTTTAAGAAAGCGGATCCGCGAGAGAATGGCGAACAATTCATAGTTCTTTTATTATGATATTCAGTTTTTGGGGAACTGTTCGAATCGATTGGGGAATTGCCGTGAATATCGTTGGACAACACGTTATCGCACACTATTAGATCGGATTTAGATTTAGATTTGATTGCGTTTCGAAAGATAGCCATCGCTCGCGGAGAAGACGTAACGCTATTCACGCAAATCGATGTCTGCCTTCGCAACGAATTTCGTTGATTCAAACCGTTTCCGTTATTGCTATTATCTAATGTTTGGGTCATCGGAACTTCAATTAACTGGTTATCAATCGAATCGTTGTCTTCATTCAGTCGATTATCGCATAAAGAGATGTTTGACGAATGTGGTGGCGATTCCGGTACAATGATCTCTTCATCGCCAGTATTGTGGCCGCACTTATTTAATATTGGACTCTCGAGTAAATGTTGAATGGTTTTTGGGGAACAAATGGGTGGCGAAGAACAGCTCGCCGTCGATTGCGCGCATAGATCTATGTTTGGTTCGTTTCGGTGGCAAATCATTTCCATTTAATGCGTTCACACACTCAAACACTGGGAAACATAGGAAAACAAAACGATGTTGTATTGGCTAATAAATGTAACGAATACGTTGCGTTAACTATGGTTATAGTTTAGCGCAAGAGTTGTCTATTGCATAATAAGTATTTATTACTATTCGTGTGTATCTATGTATGACTTATGACATTATTATTTAAACGGCGCTCAAATAATCGAACATCGATTTAAGCGTTTATGGTTCGATAGCGAGCGCTGAAAAGCAATGCAATGCACGCATAATATCAAAAGTTATTTCGATAGTCTCGATGTGAAATTGTTTTTTTTTATTTTGTTGGTTCTGATGGCAATAATATTATGTTAGAAATATTATATTTCTACTATATTTATAATAGTTTTTGTCGACGATTTTATATATTTTGTTCATTATTTATTCAAATCTAAATTTATTATTGTTTTTATATGATTTCGGGAAAATTGTTCGCTTAGAAAATTATTACAATTTTTTCAAGTACTAAAGATTATTCTTAACTCATTGAAAGTTTTATTGGAATAATAAATACTCGATGCGTTATACTCGTAAAGCGTTTAAGGCTATAATAAATAAATATTCATTAAATTCATAAACTTTACTTTAGCACATTAGCCACTTTTGTCTAATTATTTAGGAATCATGTAATAGATTTTAATTAATGAATAAAATTTAAAAAATTACGACTTTATGAAATTAATTGTTAAATAACTGATGCAAAATTTTAAAAAATCTTTATTCTTAGTTAAAAAGTAGGTAATGGTTAATTTTACTCATCACCGTAAATAACATAAGGGCGGAGAGCTTGAGTTCGCAATTATGAGAGATATGAGAAACAACCATAGTTACTGTATAATTAATTAATAGTATTGAAAGCCTGAATGCAATTGTTGTTGAACTGCTTATAAGGTTCTAAAGTGCTAGAGGGGTCAGATCATGAAAATCTCAATTTTTGTTTGGGGGCGAAAACTTATCAGATTTAAACAATTTTTTTAGTATTCTGTCCAAATTTTTTTTACAACAAAAAATCACAAATTTTCAATACATTTACGATTTTTCATGGGGTGGATTAAACTTTCCCAGAATTTTAGAGGGCAACCCTGGGCTGGCAGGCCTTTGGGTAACTATGGAAACAACAGAAATCTAATAAAACAAGAACCATAGCGAGCTCACGTTTAAGGATTTTAAACACACTATGTACATAAAATAACTACCCCTTAAAGCATTCATTATCTATAATGTTAGTCGTGGTCAAAGCCAAATGTTCGACATTTTTTATAACGCTTTTACAACTTTTTTAAAAAATTGTGCAAAAATAAAATTTACATTATTAAAATTCTAACAGTTATTACTATTAAAATAATAATTTTCTACTTCTAGTTGCAACTCTCAACTTGAGACTCTCAAGCACTCCACACTTAAGCTCCTGACTATGATGAGCAAAATTAAAACATTTTTAACTAAGAATAATGATTTTTTAAAATATTTTACAAAATTACTAAAAGTAGTGGTCACAAAATATGCGTTCTACGAAATGCGAGCATAACTGTTATAGTGGCCTATTGTCAAAAACAAAAGGATATTTTTGAAGCTAACTTTGATTCAATATCCTCGCCGTATTGTTTATGAATGAACTTTTGTTAATGCAAAAATTACAAACTCTATGTGTTATACAGTATAATAAAGCATAACATTATCATTTTACGGCTTACATTATTACGTAATGATAACAACGGTGTCAACATTGATATTATTTTATAACTTTTAAAAATATAAAAGATTATAAAATTATTTTATTAGTCTAACTCTTTTAATTGACGGTCAGTCAGTATTTAAATATGTTGTGAGTGGCGCCTATGGCACTGATATAACCACATACTAACTGATTTGAATTTTATATGTATAAGTTACCACTGGTAACACTATTTATAGTTAATTTATTAGTCATATGACTGTAACATATGTTCGACACTCCAATGGATTTCATTCATAAATATTATGTTATTGTATACAGTACTTGATGGTATAAGCCTATAGTAGTGATAACTGTTAAACTAACGAAGTGTTACTTAAAGTGTTACTTACTTTACGTTACCAAACATCGTAATTTAGTGAACATATTGTGATTAAAATGTCGTGCAATATAACCAAATTTCGACAAATTAATGGTTTCAGTGATTTAAAGCAAATATTATTTCCCGAACATCAAACCGATGATGAATTAAATCGAGGTATTAATCAATTTTTATCCAATTTAAATGAATATTGCAATAATGTTGTGATATACTAATCAAATACCCAAATAGACGACGATTACGATAATCGATGGAATTGGGACAGCAGTCAACTGATGACATCAATTACTGGTTCAATTACTGGCACCGATAATATATGGTTAAGCGAGTGCTTAATATCTATTTCGCCATTCGCTGATGTGATGGCATTCGCCAGAAATAATTATTTGGCCATTTATCGGATTAACGCAGATATTAATGAGGCCACAAATTATAGAGAATTGTCGCTGACATACGACACCACATTAACCACAGAACCAAATGAAATCATAACTAATATATTATGCGTTCCACTGGTTTCCCAGCAAAAAACTAGTTTTGGTTGTGCCGATTGGACAGCGATTATCATTGGTTTCAGTTCCGGTTATATTCGAATTTACACAGAATCTGGTGGTTTACTATTATCGCAATTATTACACGACGAACCAATCGTTAACTTAAAATGTCAAACATTTTGCTCAAATAGTTCGGGAAACGATCAAACCGATGAGTTGATAATTGTTTACCGAACAGTGGTTGTGGTTATCGATGGATTTGCTTTGTACCAAACGCTACGTTTGTGCAGAAATAAATTGGCAAAATCTCACAGTTTGAGTACCGGTTTTAACTTAGCGTTCGGCAACACTAATAGTGACATACACTCACTGCCATTGACTTATAAGAAATATAGTTTACAAAATTGCGATTCTATAGTGGACTGCGTTAATGCGGGAAATCATTCGCGAATCACGTACGACTCGCTTGTCAGTCAATCAATGTCTGGCGTACCACAATCGAAATCATCGGCTGATTTGTTAATAACTATCGGCGAAAATCCATTTATTGGATTTTTTAGGGCACATGACGTAATTATTAATTATCTGTGATTAATCATTAGTAAGCAATTGCTTTCTACTAATAGGGGTCATCGCATACTATTCTTAACGAGTTGACTCAAGCAATGATTAATAAAGTGAAAAATATGATTCCGTTATCGCTATTTGGTTCTAATAATGAGGATAACTCTCAAAACAAAATCGAGTCGTCCACACCTATTCCTCTTCGGCTCGGATTTTACGATCAACGAGAAGGAATAAGGCTCAGCCTTTCGCCTAATAAGCGATTGGCTGCAGTTTTAGATGATTTTGGAAGAGTTATTCTGATTGATGTTCATAAATGGATTGCACTACGAATATGGAAAGGTTACAGAGACGCCGAAATCGGATGGATTGAAGCCGATGAGGAAATTCCTGCCACACATCTAACAAAAAGAGCTGTATTTCTTATAATATATGCGCCAAAACGAGGCATTTTAGAAATATGGAGCCTTGAATTGGGTACACGTGTCACAGCATTTAACGTTAGGAAAACATGCCGATTATTTCAATGCTCATTCTCAATGATGGGCTTAAATCATATGATGTTTGAGCAATTAAAATCGCTGCCAGATTTTTCGCCGTCGCGTTGTTTTCTCTTCGATTACAACAGCGGCACAATATTTAACATCGATATACCATTTTTATGCGCGCTCTCCGATAAAAATAGCAAAAGAATGCGTGACATGCATCTGTTAAAAGAGCTTAGAAACATTTTAAAGCAATATAATAGTGAAATCATTGAAAAGATTGTGTCGATTGTAATGATGATAAAGACCGCAGACATTCGCAAACAGGCGTTGGACGAAATAACGCGTATTTCGGACATCGCTCTAATAAAACGCGTCGCTTCTCAAGTAAAAGAGTTTTTATTGCAATCGATAGTTAAAAATGAATTGGATTACGAAAACAAGTTAATCGCGCAAATGTGTAGCCGTATAATTAGTTTGTGCAGTTTCTACGAATTAATCCAATCATATCGTAAGGAATATGATTCGTTTAAAACCGAAAGCTCTCGTCCACCGGATATCCAATATTTGATCGATAAATTAAATTGGAATGGCTCTGATATCGCCAAAATTTTATCGCTTATCGCGTTTAGAGATTCAGTGATTATTAATCAACAAACGTTTTCTAAAATAGAAAGTGTGAACATATTAGAATTTTTATCTCATTTTACGCTTTACTCGAATCATATGTTCAAAGATGGAATCGATGAAGTATATTCTACAATCCCTATTGAACTAATAATGTCCGATCAAAACGAATTGCGAAATATTGCTTATTTTATTTTTATCGCGTTATTCCAAACTAACGAAATAGATATTCAAAATTATTTAAAGAACAGCTGTATTGTGCCTTCAAATTTGTTATTTCTTCTATTTGTTTCCTGGCTTTCGTCGAATTGCTGCGAATATTGGAAGTGTTGGGAAAATTTCGGTCATACTTTGAATTTTATATTAACATTGACTGAAAATGAAAATAAAGATGAAAATTATTTGCATTCGCTTAATTGGAAAGAAATTTTACACGTTATTTACGATTCTCCGAACATTACTGGAGCGTTGATTGCCGTCAATATGATTAAATCTGTAAACTCTGATGTTATAAAAACGGATAATAAAAACAGTTTTAATGACAGTGATATGGAATGGGAAACACTTCACGTCGATAATGAATATTTAAATTTAGTGATTAAGCAATTTGAGGATTTATTATTATTGGATATGTTATTGCGTTCGAATAAGTTAAAAGAAAATGATATACTGGCGCAAAATTATTTATCTTTGAATGGTTTAATGCGTGGCGGGCCGGGAATTGTTAGCGAGTTGGTTGCGAAATGGGTCATCAATTCCAATATATCAGCTGATGTTTTGAACACACTTTTAGAATCAGATAATACGACTGAAAGTAATGATAAAAATGAAGATATTTCTTTTTGTTTCGGTGAAGATGCGCTCAAATACGAAAATCTGGACACGAAAACAATAGCTGAACTATTGGATCACGTGCGTCGATGTTTTCCGAATTGTTTAGAATCGGACGTTTTATTCGCAAACTGTTCGTGGGAACTGCTCGTACAATGGAACAAAGAACCATCAGTTATCGATAATAATTTAAAAGATTCATTAGTTTACCTGAATTATGTGACGAGTGCTGTTCTCAAACACAATGTTGCCTGTCTTTTGTGGAAAACCTATATATTGAAGCGTTTCGAAACACTCGCGATGCTAATGGAAAAAATGGGAAGAATGCCTAAAGAGAGGATATGTAAAAAAGAGCTCGGAATGGGAGAAAATTGTTTGGAAAGTTTTCTCGACTACTCGTGCCAATTATTAGATTTTATTCTTCAAACTAATATGATGGCAGAGATCGAGCCAATGCCCTTGTTTTCTAACGATGACTGGTGGAAGTGTCAAACAAATTCTTCGAATTCGAGTAACACTCGCGTGCCATTGGTTATGCTCGCTATCCATCAAAAATTGGCAAACTCTGCGTTAGTTTTAGAACATTCGCGTCTTTCTACTATTATGTTTTTCATCGTACTCTTTCAGCTTAAAAGCTCACGACCACTATCTCTTTTTACAAATGCCGTCCAACAGTATTTTTTTAAAGATTTTCACTCGTTTCCTGTGTATACGTCGTATATAGAGCCAACTTTATCCGAGAATAGAGTGAAATTTTTGATGAACGTTATCATCGCTATTGTTCAAACGTTACCTGCAGATAAGCAGAGCGGTATTAATAATGTTAAACACGAAAATTAATTAATATTAACTTTGTTTATTTAATTCTAATTAAAGAGCGCGACCAAGAATTTACTATCAATAAGTCTAAATTATTTCCACAAGCAAATAAATTTTATGGAAAAATTCTTACATTATCGAGAGAATGGGAGTTAAATACTGATGAGATTAGAAGAAAATTTGTTTACGAACTTTACTCGTACGGATGCGACTCTTTAGCTGAAGAGGTAACCTATTATGAATAAATTGTTTAATGTTTCAATTATTAATTTTTTTAATAAAGGTTATGCCATCAGTTGTGGACATTAATAAATTAGGATTACAAATGCTAACTGTAGCCGGCATTCGTTTGATTTATGCAATTAATTCAAAGTTTGGTTCTTTAGACGAAATGCATACATTACCACCGAATACATTATTTTGGCTCAAGTCATTGGTTAGTATTTAACTATTTTGTGTTTTCTTAAATTATTCTTTTTTTATAATAAACTTACAAAATGATGAAAAGAGATGATAAATTCTTCCTAATTTTATTTCTTTAAACTAATTGATTTGAAATATTTTATTTTCAGGATTCAAATTCGAATTGCTATTCCGAATGTTCTCTTGAAAGTACACTGTCTATGCTCGAGCACATCAATAATTATATTTATGATGATAAAACGTACGGAAGAATATGCGAAACACTTATCGAAACAGTCAAACATTTAGCGCATGATTGACCACATCTTACCGGTAATAAGCTTACATCAAATACTTTATAACTACAGTGTTTGCTGCAATCTAACCTGTTTGTGATGGTGTAATAAAATATTCAAAACACATTAATAATTCATTAATTTAATATAATTTAATAAATAAATATATTTATATTATATATACAGTATATATTTAATATAAATAATGAATATATTATAGATCTGATCAGACATCTTAGGTTTCAGCAACACTTATTATATTAGCCAATAGTGTATCTATATTTAAATATTTTTTATAATTTAAACCTAAACATATATTTACAAGATTTTATAATAAATTAGTTTACAAAAAAATAAGATTTGCTAATTGATGAGTAGAGCTGTATATGTTAATGTTATGTTCCTTTGGATACCTTGTAAAGTGCGATACGTTAATATATAATATCACTGATGTTTTTTGGTGTTTTTGAGTACTTTATCGCAACTTTATCACCGATTTTATTCATAACTTCTAACGCTTTATCAAGCATTTCCTTTGTATGTGCGGCTGAAACGCAAAACCTTACTCTACCAGTAGTCAACGAAGTTGCGGGAAACGCTGCGCCCACTGTTCCGATCCCTTCTTTCATTGCAAACCGAACCACAGCACTATACAAATTAAATTGGTTAAAACCCCAATAAATTAGCTTATGAATGATGAACGTACGAAATTTTAGGTAAAAATCCAATCATCATGGGAACAACTGGAGAATCGTCGTTACCGTATAATATAAATCCCATTTGCTTTAGTTTACTTCGAAAATATTTTGCATTTCTTGCTAACCGTTGAATCCTATTTTTGCCTAAATTTATTCAAATAATACATACAGTATATATAACTATATTTATGTTTATTAAATGATTTTCTAATAGTTTGATACCATCATCACTCGTATCACACATAATAACTTTCATAACGCAAATGATCTGCTGAGCGATACACGGAGATATAGATGTAGCGTAAGCCGAACTCTGAGAATGAATTCTGATGAAGTCTATAACTTGTTTTTTGCCCGCAATATAACCTCCGGCTGCGCCAAAACTTTTAGTAAAAGTTCCCATAAGTAGATCGATGTCAGTCGGATCACAGCCAAAATAGTCAGCAACACCTCTTCCACGCGATCCGATCGCACCAATACTGTGAGCCTCGTCCAGATAAACGTAACATTTATATTTTTTCTTGAGGCGAATAATTTCTGGCAAATTTATTATTGTTCCTTCCATACTGTAAATTCCTTCCACAATAATAATTATTTTTTTCCATGGCCTACGCGTTCTACTTTGCCCATAAACTATAGCTTCTCTTAATTTGTTTTCGAGATCAACCATATCTACAGTAAATATAATTCATTAATCATCCCTAAAATATAAATTCTAATCAAATAGTTATACCGCTGTGTCGAAACACTGCGATGGAAGCGCCAGATATTCTACAGCCTAGTATTAACGAAGCGTGGTTTAATTCATCGCTTATTATTAACGATCCCTTTCCAGCTAATGTTGGAATGTTAGTTGAGTTGGTTGCGAATCCCATCCCAAACACAATACTTGACTCAACTCCTAAAAACTTTGCTAAAAGCGATTCTAATTCATTGTGAATAATGTGTGTTCCTATTGTGTTGAATTATTAGAGTATAAGATTAATATTATGAGTTAAGTTATAATCAAATATGATAATTACCAATTTCATGTCTCGTTGACGCCACTGCTATTCCGTGTTCATGTATTGTATTCTCAACTGTGTCCACATTAATGCCTTCATTTTCTGCAAAACCCAGATAATTATATGATCCCATATTAATTGCTTTAATTGTCTCATTTGTGTATCTGTTTAATATATTTTATTAATAATATTTGCATGATTGAGAGAGAGATAGAGATTAATTTATTTTACTTGAATGTCCAGTTGTTGTCGTCAGTTTTTCTGACAAGAATATCGATGACAGCTCCAGGAACGCACTTAATTGGTTGATTACAACCATCACATACTCTTCTATATATATTACGAGTGAAAAAACTTTCAAAACTTTGGTAAAGTGGAACATAATCCTTTATGAAACAAACTTATTATCAATTACTAAATTTTAATAATGAATTAAACTTTTTAAATAAAATAAATATACAAACTTTTTGTTACGTTACCTTACGGTTTACTTCGACAGCAGATCTATTTTTCTCGAGTCCTGTTTTTCGAAGAAAATCTCTCAAATATCCGAACACAATTAATACTAGATAACTAAGGTAACATAAAAGTTCTAAATATAACGGAAGTTCTTCTTTCTTTATCACAAATTGACGATTTCTTTCGTCGCATTCTTTAATCTTCGAAACGATTTTTATGAATGAAAAATATATAAAAATAAAAAAACTAAATTGAACTTAAACTTTATTTGATCATATCTTACTTTTGGCGTTATATTTTCCACACAATAACAGTCAAACTTATTTTTATTGGTATGAATGGCATTAATCGTTTCTATAAAAGTTCTTCGATTATCACTTTTCTGTAGACTATAAAAAGCGCATTCCTCTCCCGTTCCCATAATTCAATAGTTTAATTCTTTTGTGCAAAAATGAATAAGAAAAATATTTACAAACTCTGGAAAACAAGTTATAAAAATGTTTAGTTACTTATATAAACTTTTAACAAACGGTATTCGTTAAGAACGATTGGCTTAAGTGAATCATATATTTAAGCGTATTTTATAAACTTATGCCTCAATGGGCGAACATTAGTTCTGTTCTCCAAACCTGTTATTGAAGTCAATTGTGAGGGCAAAGACATCGGAGGTATTTGAACATCAGGGCAATAAACATATAACACCAATCAGGTAAGTTTATTTTGTCAGATGCCAGAGGGTGTTGAGAAAATTAAAAAATTATCGTTCAAATCCTATGAGTTTTTTTGAGACGCCTTATTATTTACGGTCAGCGAGAAAATTCATTAAATTGTCATTCAAATTCTATAGTGTTTTGGGTGGGATCGTGTTTAAGGCTTACCTTCGAAAAAAATTATCGTTTAATTGCTTTTATATTTTGAACCACCAATTCTCACAAATGCTCGACTCTCGCTGTACAGTTCTGGAACACTCGTTATGATTTTAATACAATTTATACAATGCGTTTCGATCACTTTTTATGTGAAAATGATAGCAATCAAAATTACACATTGTCTTGTAATATTTTATCAATTAAAAAAAATCTAGAGCTGGGAAAAATAGTTTTATTTATAATCAATTGTTCATTGTTTGTAAACGAAAATGTATTGTTTAAGTATGTTTCTAATTATGTACTACTGGTATTAATACATAACAAGAAATATTACTATTAAATTTAAAATACGCGTACGTACTTAAAATAATTTTAAACTAGAAGTTTTGCAATAATTGTAGCATTGAAGCGATCTAAAAGTTTAGAAAAAGTTATAAGTAATTTAATAGACTGTACCCTAACATTACAATTATAGGCCGCATGACATGCATAGCCTCATCGATAAATATTTCGATATTTATAAATTTAAAAATAAATTTATTTATAGGCCCAATTTTATATTTTTCTAAAAGCGAACAGAGGTCATTGTTTGGAGGCCATTCAGAGATTGTCACATGGTTTTTAAAAACACGTTTCTTAAACTATTTAAATTAAAATTGTGCATCTAAAATTCAAAATACCATCAATAAATTCATATACCGCTCAATTTAAACTTAAAGCTTTTACTAGGGAAGTAAAAATCGTTAGAAAAAAGGTGCAAAATCTTTCATAATAGTTAGATAAAATTTAAAAAGTCGTTCGAAAAAAATTTAAAAGTTAACTACAAAAATGAGTTATAGTTAAATGCAATATTTTGATTTATTGTTTGTATTTATATATTTGTATTATTTGTATTATTTATATTTTTCTAGTACAATAAATTACCATTAAAAACTGTAAAATAAAAGTAAAATTTAAGCATTACGACTTTTAATTTCCTAGTTATAATATTTGCTCAATAAAATGGATTTCGATGGTTTTAACTAAAAACTCAATTTTTATTTGTATAAGCTGCACTAGATGTATAGGCTAAATGAAAATTTGTAAAATTCACTTTTTTAGATGGCCGCGGGCTAAGATCGTAGTATTAGGTTACTCACTAAACTAAATTTTGCCAAATTTTTAAAGATTTTATCGATTTTTAATGCATTTTCAAATTTAATAATAATTTAAAAGATCATTTAATATTTTAATTATCGTTTTAAACAAAAAGTTGAATAATTATTTAAAGTATTTGATATTTAAAAATTCACATCACAAGCTTTTTGAGCACAATTTCGCAACAGTTTATTTTGCAACAGTTTTCGACACATTGCTGTCTAATAATTTATGCTGACTCGTGACGTTCATTAGTATATTCACTATTCATAAAAGTTAAAAAAACTAAAAAGAAGTGCTGATATTTGGCGTTCGAAACATCTCTGAATTTTATTCACGAATTTGTGAAATTTATCGTTGATTGCCAAATAAAAATGTAAGAAATTAAAATATGCACAAACAACGAATCTAATCTGAAAAATTTAAATAAACTTTTCCACATTAAAACATTGAAACATTTATGTAATTAGATTTAATAAAACTTTTTTTAAAATGTATATTAAATCTCAACCGAAAACTCGACCGAATTTTCACTGTTTCTTCAACCGAAATCCGACGTAAAAATGCATCTTTTTCTAATCGAAATATCCTATCCTTAGTAATAACTAAGGCCGCGACGTTAATGACTTTAACATTTTTTTATTAACCAGTTTATAGAATTTTTAATAAATTTTATTTACTAA
>JAQIXJ010000980.1:0-24893 GCA_034700185.1 Phthiracarus laevigatus | reverse complement strand
GGAAAAATAGTTTCAATAGTATCATATTTCTAATATTAATTGTTACTTCAAAAACTTATTGAAGAAATTCGACAGCGCTTTTAGAAAAAAAATAAAAAATGTTTTATAATATCCCAATAAAATTAAATTTTAATTCCCGGATCCTATTCCTGCTTTTGGTACATTTTTGTTCCCGGTTCCCGACCGTTTTGAATAGTTTTTAGTTCCGGAAATCCCTATCTCTCGTTATCATATACGGTATATGATATACCATATTATATCCTTCCATTAAAACATGTCCATTTAAAACTGCTTGCTCTTCTCTCTAAAATAAAACGATAATCTTTCTGTGTAAAACGTTCTATTCTATTTATTATACAATAGCAGAAGTAAATGGGTCTAAATCTGAAAAAAGCGTCACCATATTTTAAATCTTAGAAAAATGAGACTATTATATTTACACTAACTTATTTTTCATACAAAATTCAAAATTAGTATTTTTGAGGTTAATTTTTTTATATTAAATCCCATTGGCATTTTGCATTTGAACATGTTCATTTATAATTATTCCGAAATATTTTTTGTAAAAGTAAAATTTTCACTAGAAAATTAAAATTTCTCAAAGAAAATGGCAACATCATTGTTTCTTTTGAGCGGGATTTTTTTCGGGACTAAAAATTGGTTAATACAGGAGGGAATTGGGAACAAAAAAGTACAAAAAAACTGGAATAGTTCCGAGTATAATTTTAATTATGGTTATTAAAAATTTAATGATTTACAAAAAACGAGTTGACCATGTATACCCACCTGTCTTACCATCATTGGTCAGAACCCGATTATTACGGTAAAATTAAAGCCCGACACAGCACGACACACCGATAAAACACGCACTTTCAAGCCCAAAAGACCAAGAAAATAAAACTTGTTTGTGCTTTTAATTTTAGCTATTATGTCATAATTACATGATAAAACTATTCTTTTACGTGATTAATATGCTTTAATTTATTAAGATTTGAATTACCAAACTTTATTTACCTTATAAATTTGTTAGGTAAAAATTTTCTTCTTATTTTACTCAAGACCTGACCTAGCGTTTTCTTTAAGGTCCGAACCCAGCCCCACCCGGGAAAAAGAGTCGAGCTCTAGGGGATTGAAAATTCGCTTATTTTACCTTAGTACCCTCCTGATTCCCATTGGATCCATTTTCGAACTCTAATGAGCATCCCTATTAATCGAATATTTAATGTTGTTAATCTTTAAGAGTATAACTATATAATTTCAAAAAGAAGTTGCGACACATCTAAATACAATATTATAAAACCAATTACATCTTTTATTATGAAAAGAATAAATGCGAAAAATAAAAATTAAAAGTTATGAATCAAAACTTATAAACTAAATTTTAATTTTAGAATTTTGTATAGATCTTACAGTATTACACAAGTCTTACATCAATTAATTTGAGAACCTATTAGATCTAACGATAGCTAACAAGCTATCGTTTTGGTATTTTTGAATGGAGATATCGATAGTATGAATGGCTAACATTATACTGTATATAACGTAATCGAATATTGAATGTCTGGAGCTATTCTTTTTTAGCTATTGACAGTTATCTGAACAAATTAATATTAATTTAAGATAAAACTATTTACTATAAAATTTGGTATTTTAATAAGTTTATTTTATAATTATTTAGTTTAACGTAGAGTTTTATAATAAGTTACTCTTTAACTAAAGTTAATAGCGATACCAGGATCTGAGCTATCTATCTGCGTTAACTAAGTTACGAGGGTCCGATTTTTTTTATCGGGCGAAGAACAAATTATATTTTAATTAAGACATATATAATCATTTTTATGTATAAAATAAAACAATCTAGTAAATCAAATAAAAAGATGCGTTTTTGTTTGGTTTGTTTGTTAGGTTAGCAGAGAGTATCCATTGGTCGGATATTAACTACGAACCACCCCTCTTATAAACTTTATTATCCTTATGCATATAACTTTCTGCAAGACTAACGTAAGTTGCGATCAAACCATGTCTACTAAGTTTTCGATTTCAGATGAAATAATAAATTGATTAAACTATTCGTAAAAATTTGATCGAATATAACATGATTACATAATAAATGCATATTAACTTAATTTCAAGATGTTAGCAATGTTGTGTAGCTTAATGTATTACTTAATTTAATATTGTGCTTATTCTTCTTTCATATGCATAATTAAAATAAAAATATTTGAAATAATTGAATAATGGTTTCATACAACTTAAAAATCATTTGTATGTTCATCTTTATATTATATATTCAATCTGGTTTGTCAGTATGGTGGTAAGTAATATCATTACTTTAATTTAATGTTTTATTATAGTTCATTATAATATTATTGTATAGTTTTAATCAGTAAAACTTCTCTCAATATTAAAAGTTTTAAATAATCTAAAAACACATTATATATTTAAGACATGTTTTAAAACAGTAATATAATGTAGAAAAGTTAGTGTGTCTGTTCTGTTCAATTTGCGTGTGGTCTTATTTAATGAATGGTTGCCATTGTTATCCAACAGAAGGGACTAAATAATGACATTTTAGTACTTAATTTTTACCTTTAAAAATTTACAGAAGAGCACTATATTTGCCTGAAGGAATAATAAATTGTAGTTAATCCTACAATTACTGTGCATATAAGTATAAATAAAATTTTAATGGTATATTTTTGTCAACAGTTGGTGAAGAACGCGATTGTAAGCATACCCTATAACTTTTTCGAAAATGTTTGAGAAAAGTTCGTGATATAATAAAATGAAAATAAAAATATGGGAAACTTATTTAAGCGAGTTTTAATAAAAATGATTTGATGACAAAGTTGTGTGACATATCTTGTGTCTGCTTTGACCATTTGGCAAACATCTGCAGTTATCTCTTACAATAAATTACACAATTACAAGACAACGGTTCGAAATGTGAGATTTAATGTATTTTTAAAATCAAGTCACAAAATTTACGAATAAGTTTATTATTTACTGTAGATATTCAAAATATAAAGTGCTAATTAATTCAAATTATTGCAAATTAATCTAAATTTGTCTGATTACAAGTTCACTTCATTTTAGTCCACATTATATGCCAGATTTATATATAGACTTCTATCAAACGCAAAAAAACAAATTTAAAATTTAGCATAAATTTATAATGAACCTTTTCAAAAACAACTTAACTTAAAAATCGGTATTAATTGTTGTCTTTACATTTTTAGATATATTATAATCCACTCTATTTAAATATATTATTATTAAGAGCATTTGTCCACCACAAATTGCATTTAATTTAATAACAAATATATCCACTAATGATATAGTAAGCTTCATCTTACACTGTAATTTATTTATTCTTAGATACCTTTATTTTCCATAATGGTCCTAAATCTGTGAGCAAATTTCTAAATATTTTTCTTGCCTTCACTAGATAAACCTTCCTTCTGAATTAGACCAATCAGTATTATTCATTCAAGAGAGCACGATATTATTAATTTATCAATTGTCCTAAAATACTTGATAATAAAATTTAATATTATTAAAAATAATCTCTAAACAAAAGTTTACACAATCCAAATATTTAGTAATAATGTAAATACTGTATAATTGTATCAAAATTATGTGTATCATTCAATCATTTTTATATCTCTTTTGAAAGTTTTTCATTAACCTTATGTTAATTTAGGTCACTTGGAATTTCAAAAGTTTATCAAACAATTTTAGATCTGAAGCCAACTACTTATAAAACTTATTGCAAAAAATTAAATTATTTGGTTGAAAGGCAAAAGGAGTTGTGTGCACTTAATCAAAATATTCTTCATGTCATAAGCAAGGGAGCAAAGCTTGGGATCGAAGAATGTCAATATCAGTTCCAGATGAACAGATGGAATTGTACCACACATGAAACAGAAGAGCTTAAAGTTTTTGGAGGAGTTCTAGATATCCGTACGTTACTTTTAAATTATTCCACAATCAACCGTATATTATATGTTTGTTTATATAAAAATGAATGTTTCTCTTTAAACTGTAGTATTAATTAAATATCCACTTAAAAGTTTAAGATGTCAACTAAACTGAAATTAAATAAATAGTGCTGTTTTATTTAATGTAAACAGAGAGCAGGGAAAAAGCTTATATATATTCAATAACGGCTGCTGGACTTGCCTATAGTGTTACTCGAGCGTGCAGTAAAGGAGAACTAACTGAATGCGGATGCGATGATAGAGTCAGAAATAAGGATACTAAAGGAAAATGGGAATGGGGTGGATGTTCTGATGATATACGATATGGCACTGATTTTACCAAAAACTTTATTGATATCATCGAAAACCATACTGTACCACAAGGAATCATGAATTTACACAATAACGAAGCCGGCCGTAGAGTAAGTTTATCGTTTATAAACTTTTACTATATTTATATCATATATGAGCTTGCTTTTTGTCAATACGCGACTGAGTGCGCATAGTGTTTATGCTGACTATATTGCGATCTTAACGAATACACAACGAATTGGATACGCTGCTGCATAAAGCTTTTTACTATTTATTTTTTTCATTTAGCACTATCAAAGCCTATCGACGTCACATAAAGACAAAAAGCAACCTCATATATGATTTATATATATGTAACAAAGTATAGAGTATAGAGTGATCTGATTGGAAATTGTTAAATTTCATTAATATAACTCACGCAACATTTAATAATTTTAATCTAATTAATATCAAATTCTACGAAACTAAATTACTTGTTAATTTATTTTAATGATAAATATATGATTAATTAAAACAATGTCTGTGACTAAAGTTAAAATGAATGAATTAAAATTGAAGAGAGGGTCACTGTTGAAAAACATTTTGACTAAAACTGCTCGAATGCCATATACAGTATATGTTGAAACAAAATGAGTTGAAAAATATATTTGCCAATTACACAACTGTCATAAAAGTAAAGCCCAAATGCCATAAAAGATGGGTTTTGCAGACTTATACTGCTTAAACAGTATTAGTTGGCTATAGTTAAATTCAAAAAGCATTATCATTACTATTCGGTTGGTTGTATAGAATACGGCAAAAACACATTTCGCGTACTGTACTGTACTGTACGGTACAGTCACAAATGTAGATATAAAATAAGAATTTGGTTTTAGCATTAAAGCGATTATATTAAAGTTTACTACTATCCTATATATTAACATAACAATGTATGCCATTTCGGCGGATATCGATATTACAGTAGAACACATGTTATTTATGTGACAAAAGCCTATTATCATGTCATTGCATGCAAATAAATGGTCGGCTAATATAAAGCCAACAAATTACTTTTGGTTGTGCACCACACTCTCTATAAGCTTATACGGTATATACAGTATATATATATATATATATATGTATGTATTCTACGTAATATTTTAAGCAAAGCCAATCTAATATGATTGCGATTTGCTCTTTTAATTAATGCCTCAGCAAAATAAAACACCGTAATCTCATATCAATTAATACAAATCAAATATGATATTTCTTACAAAAGCTCTATATAGCTTTAATATAGGCTCCTTCTTATATCATTTATAATGTAACTCTACACTGACTATCTCCAACAATAGGCACTTAAATTTTTGAGCTGAGATTAGTGGATGAAAACATTTCATTTTTCCATCTTTACAGTGCCATTACCACATTCAAGATTTCCGCTAGGCTTGTAAACGGGCCCCGATTTGTCGGCGGGCCGGGTTTGGGCCTAAAAGTAAAAATATCGGGCTGTGCCGGGTCTTTGAGAAAAACATAAGGCTGGAACGGGCATTTGTGTCAAATATAAGACAAATTTTTATTTAACAAAATGATTGCGTAAACGAAATTTGGTAATTCCTAATTAATAATAACATTAAAAGTGCTAAATAAAACCATGTTTATACATAAAAAAGCAAAGTTTTTATTATGTAAATATCAAAAATTAAAAACAAAACAAGTTTTTTATCGGGCTGATCCGGGCCGAGTCGGTCTTTATTTTTTCAAAGTAGTCAGGCTAAGGCCGGGTCGGTCCTCAATCTATCGGGCCAATGTCGGACTCGGGCCTAAAAATTTTACGTTTTAGATGTCTAATTTGAACTACAGTTTCATTATTTGCAAACTTAATTTTCATTCCATTATAAATCACAGCATAAATCGCCTGATGAGGACTAGAGAGCTTGTCGAAAAGATGCGCAGTTACACACTACTACTGTCGTGTACAGGCCAGGGCATAAAAATGAAAATATAGAAGGGCTATTTGATTGGTCAATCACATAGCCATTGTGAAAAACAGGAAAAACTAGTTAATCTGCCAAAACAATTACACGTGTTTTTCTTTTATCTCGTTATTGTTTTTGTTTTATTAGTTATTATTTCCAGATTTATACTAAATTATTAGTGTTTATTTTATTTGGACGTCTATTTTTTGATAAGTTTTTCTAAAAAATGACCAGTTGTTTCAAAAATTTTTGAAACAGTTGCCACTAAAAGATATCCAATTGCAACTAAAATAAATCGGATTAAAATGCATTTCGGCGGCCCGCATTTAAGAGGAATTTCCAGCTTTTATAATGAGAATTACCCACAATTTCCACCACCAACTATCTCATCAATTAATAAAGTTGTCCGCAAATTCGAGACAACTGGTTCGGTGGAAAATCTTATACCACACGGAACACCACTCTCCGTCACAAAAAAACTACAAATACTGAAAATATTTTAGCGAAAATAATAGCAAGTTCTTCGTCCGTCCGTCTGTGCACACTTTATGTTAATTAAGGGGTTTTGTTCTTAAATTTTAGTGAAATCCTATTAAATCTCAAAACAAACTTGAGGCGAAGTCAAATATCAGCAGAAGGTCTATCGCCCGTATTTTCAAAAATAATAAATTTCGGGGATATGTGTGCCATTTAGAGCATAAACTAAATGAGGACGATTTTGACAGGCGAACCGAATTTTGTGAATGGGCTGATCTAAACATTGAAAATGATCCACTGTTTACTAGAAACATTTTATTTTCCGATGAAGAGATTTTTTATTTAAATTGGCGCGTAAACAGACATAATATGCGATATAATTGTGACACGAACACTTATTGGTCAGTTGATGCTTAAGCTCAAAATGACCCGCTAGTTATGGTTTGGTGTGCCATTTGGGGTAGTAGTGTTATCGGTCCATACTTTTTACAAGTTCGGTAAACGGTGCATCATATTTAGCTATGCTAAAGGAATATTTATGGCCAAAATTATCGCAGTGTCGCGGAATTAATGACGTGTGGTTCAAAAAAGATTTAGCCCAAGCTCATTACGCTAAAGATGTAAAATGTTGTTTAATCAACATGTACCAAAATGAATAGGCCGTGGGGTACACAAGAATGGCCGCCAAGATCGCCGGACTTAACACCTCTTGATTTCTTTCTATGGGGTTATATTAAAGCCAAAGTGTACGCGTCGAGACCAAAGAGATCTTAATAAACTAAAAAGTAACACCGAACAAGAAATAAAACGTTTAAATGAGAATAATGAGATGCTAAATAATGTTATAGACAATTGGGAAATGAGTCTTAAACACTGTCAAACTTGTTGCGAGGAACAAGTTGAAAACATTTGTAATGTCATTATAATTAGTGTTTATTGTATATTTATAAATTTGAATTTTTTTAACTTTATTTTGTTTTCAATGTTTATGCTCTATATGTAGGTAGAAGGCCCCCTATATGTAGGTAATTAAGTTATAGGTATAGAAAAAATTTATAAGTTTGGCTAAAAGATTTATAGGTCAGTCTAAACTTTATACCCGTCTCAAACCTTATACCAATGAATAATTAAATATGGCAATAATTTAAATTTAATATTTTATTGAACAGATAATTTTATTAATCTTTATATAATTGTTTATAAACAATGTAATGTTTAAAAAAATACACAAAAAAGGTTAATTACAACTTTTAAATAGTGCGACAGAAATCTAGCAAACCACAAAAACCTATAATTTGAATAAATTTTAATCACTGACCTCTGTCTTGCAGTCAAGAATAATAATAAAGGCGACAAAATTCAGGCAACCATGAAAACCTCTAATATAATCAAATTATAATAAAACAACCGACATCTGTCTTGCATCCGATGAATTTAAAAAAATTAAAATATAATTTTAACAGCCATATGGCAAAGTTTACTTCACGATAATTCTCTTTTTATCGGAAGTAGCACGAGATATTTTCTCAATTTCAATTGTTCTTATATTTAATTTATTGGTCTTGAATTGAAGTTGCGTGACGTCCAGTTTTAACTCCATGTACGCTTTAGACATCGAACATTTTATCCAAAGAAATTAGCGATAACGCATTTTCAGTTAGGGATAGTCCTTTAATTTTCATGTACAACTTCACACTGCCATCAGATTTTTTAATTTCGTATCCATAATTTTTCCATTTTTAGAGGTTTTCAGTGTTGCCTGAATTTGTCGCATCTATTATTATTCGTTACTGCAAGACAGGCCAGTGATTAAAATTTATTTATATTATAGGTTTTGGGGGTTGCTCGAATTCTGTGGCCTCTATTTAAAAGTTGTAATTAACCTTTTTTGTATATATATAAACATTACAAAAAAATTATAGAAACCATTATAAAAAGATTATTAATAAAATTATCTGTTCAATTTAATATTAAATTTAAATTAGCGTCATTTTATTTAATTATTCATGGGTATAAAGTTTAGACTGACCTATAAATCTTTTAGCCATACCTATAAATTATTTACCTTCCTATAAGGGCCTCTCCTACTTCAGTGAAATACGAATGAGTCAGTCATTCATAACTATTTCAAAAACTTTACACATGATGTCTAGTATTACAAAACTAAGTCGAAAATATGCAAAAATAAAGTTATTATGAAATTATGAAAGTATATAAACTCATTGTTAAAAACTGATATTGAATATAAACTTGTTCGTTCTGTGTTAAATCACAATAAAAAAACAACTACCGTTCCATTACCGAGAGCTAAAAGTTGTTACCATTTCGTTACCGGCAAACACAATCTTTTCATCTCATTACCGGATCTAATCTCCAATACCACTAACACAACGCTGTAATGGCACTAATTTTTCAATCACTACTGAGTATAGAAAGTTAGGGTTTGGGTTGGATTTGGAAAATAGAATTTTATGGGCAGAATAAATCTCATAAGTGCGACATATATATATTTGAATTTGTGATATGCGGAACTATTAAGTGATATGAAGCTGGATCACCCAAATAAGTTGGGTATTACATTGTAGATTAGTTGTCGGATACGCTACAATAACGAGGAGAAATGATTCAATTTTTGCGGAAACTATTTATTGATATAAAGTTCAAAAAATTAAAAAATTACTATTGTTTTTCCAATTGCAATAAATAAATTATTTTAAATAAAGTTTTATTCTTTAGGATTTCTCGAATTTTAGATTAAATTTAATTTTTCAATTTTTGCCCATAAAACATTATTTTAATATTCCAAATTTTAAGTATTTTTTAAGTATTATTAATGAAATGATTTGAAAGAGTAAACTTAAAACTCAACATAATCAAAATTTAATCAAATTGTAATCCAAAATGATTATCACTATTATCACTAGAAACCCTATTATCACTAGAGACGAAAAATTCAGGACTAAAAACGGAGTAAATTCAGGAAGGAATAAAGGTTAAAAATCAGGATTATTCAGGAAAATGAAGTAAAACTTGTATCAAAGTTGTTTTAAATCGAAAAACTAATGTTTTTTCCTTTAAAATAAATTTAGGATTATTATAGATTTCCAGGAGTTATCAGGATTTTCAAGTAAAAGTTCAGGATTTTCAGGAACATTAAATAGGTCTTAAATTGCTTATTTTATATGATTCATCCACATCTTTTATTGTATTAATTGTAACTATGTCCTTTAAAAATAAGGATTATCCTAAATTTTTCGTCTCTAATTATCACACTCAATTTGAGAGATGAGTATTTTCAAATATAAAATATTAGAGAATAAATCTTTATATTATGAAACAAACAACGATTTAATTGTTAAAATCCAAGGAAAGCTTAATTCTCCATATTTCATTAATCTTTTCTATTTTTAAAAAACATGTAAACCCGAATTTATTTCTTTTTTACCTCCCAAAAATCGACCGATTTTCATACTTTTTAGTGCTGAAAAAATTGATAGCCAATGATTATCATTGATGATTGATAATCATAAATCAGGGTTAGTTGGGCTCGCTTACCCATTCAAACAGTAAACTTTTATTATGAAAAAGCTCTAACAGCAACTGGTCATCTTGTCTGGTTTAATTTCACTCAATTATTATACCTATTAATCATTTCAGTTAGTTAATGGCGGAAAATTTTTAATAGTAGACAGTGTTTTCACCAAACTTGGTTTTGGCAATGAATATACAATAAGGAGAACTCTAACTCGTAAGGGAATATTTGTATGCAATACAAGCTACTAAAGAAGTCTTAAGAAACCAAATCTTGCTGAAATAAATTTACAGTACTTTTCCAAAGATTGTAAACTTGAATTCATATCAAATCCTATGATTTTAACAAAATCTGGCGAGCAATTAAACTTAATGGCAACCCAAGAACAAAAATTACACTCAAATTGATATTTAATTTAGAGAACTTATAATTTTAGAAAACTTAATTTATTGAATTTGTATTTATACTTAAAGAGTATACGAGCGAATATGGAATTGCTTTGTAAATGTCACGGAGTCTCAGGTTCATGTACAGTAAGAGTATGCTGGAGAAGAATGAAACCATTTCGACAAATTGGTGAACACTTAGCTCTCAAGTTTGACGGATCAACTCACGTAAAAGTAATGGAAACAAATAAAAAAACTAGACTTCGTCCTGTGCTTCGAAATATAAAACGTCCGACTAAACGTGATTTAGTATACTTAGAAGAATCTTTAGATTATTGCTTTCAGAACATAACGTATGTAACAGTTCTTTAAATAGCAAACCCGTCGCTAATAATCTTTTATATTTGTACACAATAATCAAGATATGGTGTTCTTGGAACTAAAGGTCGCGTTTGCAACGCAACAAGTTATGGCATGGATGGATGTCGACTACTTTGTTGCGGTCGAGGATATCAAACCATCGAAGAAGAAGTGGAAGCAAAATGTCAGTGCAAATTTGTTTGGTGTTGTAAAGTACAATGTCAAAAGTGTAACACTCGTATTCATCAACATTATTGTAATTAATATCTCAATACTCTACTTTTATTTTACATGTTTTCAGTTTCCACTCTTTGTCAAATCATTTTTCATTTCTCAACAACTTTTAAATTTATTTTTGTACATATCGTATAATTTACCTAAATTTAATTACAGTATCAAAACATTACTAACTGTTTTATTAATTATTTTAAAAAGTATTTATTGACTATAAAATTTTAAACAAATCTTTTACTATAAAATGATTGTATAACAAAAAAAAATTCTCAATTATAAATAAAAGTCAACATATTTATATTATTTTATAAGTTTTCATTTACTTTAAGAAATAAGTTGATTTATTTATGTTTATAAACTTAAATATAGGTAATCAAATATTTTAAAGTTAAAAATGCTAAATTTATATTTCAAGTTACTTGCTATGTACGGTAGCTTTATTTGCTACAGTAACCAACATACGGTAGTAGCAAAATAACTTAGTAAACAATAATTTAATAAAGTACTTAATTAATAGTATTTAATAAATTGTTTAAACGTATATATACCACTTTAGATTAGTGTTAAAAGTTTGTTATTTTTAAAGTAGATAATTGAATTTGTTTTCATAGTATTTAATTAAAATGTCTGTCTTAATCACATCACATAATAAAATTAATCAGTAAATAAAAATCGTACAATAATAGGCAATGTTATAGCAATTAATGCATAGGTTGCCGCAACAGTTGCTAATGAATTGATCTTCATTTTATATTCAAGATTAGATTCGGTTAATGAAATATGTTCAACTAATTTATCTTCATTTATATTTAAGGTTTGCGTTTCAACGGAACATTGAATTCGGTCATTAGCAATAAACGAAGTATTAATGTTATCATTTTTTAAACCAATTATACTCGCTTGTTGTGAATTCGTATCACTTATCGAGTTTTTTAAATTATGAGTTTCAAGCATTTTCATTAATTCTTTAAAATCTTTTCTTTTCATGGCATGATTGATACTCGTAGCAATAATGCCTAAACACGCGCCAATTATTGAACCAATAACTGATAAATACTTTGTTTTTTCTTGACGAAGTCTTTCTACCTAACAGTAACAAAATATTTAAATATTATAGCAATTACAAACTTTTAGAAATAAATTATAGGATATGAATAAAACATTTTATTAGCAATTGGTTTTAGTTATATCAGTGATCTCATAATCATAATTTTTTTATTTTCATACATTATATGTTATTATATACCAATAATATTATAAGCTTATGTTATTATTATATGGTATTCATCAATTCATAAACAAGAACGACACATTCATAGATAGCTCACTTATTCTTAGGTTACTGCATAATATTGTGATAATGTAATCATTTTTTAAGAAATCAAATCCCTTTATCAACATAAGAAAAAGGTGTACTCGTATAAATATAATAAGACTGCGAACGTACGGACAGACGGACAGACAGACATTGTCAAATCCATAAGCTCGCCTTTTTAAAAAAAGTGAGCTAAAAAATATAAAATGAATTTTACTTACTTCATGAGCATCTCTTAACTTCTGTGAAAACTTTGAAAATAAATCTCTTTCTTTTTCTTCTAAAATTTTCAATGATTTAAGCATTTGGATCTCATTTTTAATTAATTGGTGTTCTGATGTTATGAGTGGCAAATAAGATTCATCGCTTCTGTGCGTCGAATCTATTAAAACAATTAATTTCATTTCAATCATCAATATGAGATAAAAATTATATTTATTTTATATATTATTAACTTAAATCTCAGAAAAGAGTAATAATCATATTAAATCATATGAGGTCTGTAGCGTAAATAACTCTATAATCATCATTAATGTTTTAATGTTTGAATGTTGGAAGCTTACCTCACTTTTAAAGATATCGAGCATTTGGGGAGAGATATTATACGTCAATTTTTAATTTTTGAAAAGTTTGATTACTGTCTGAATAAGTATTTTGCATTTTAGATGTTTATTTCAAATACAGTTTTTCCTAAATATTTCCTAAAAACTGAATTTGATATAAACATCTAAAATGCAAAAGAGAGTATATGTCTTAGAACTCTTAGTATTATTACGTTCTATTTATTGGGCTCTATTATTTTCATTATTAATTTGTTTATAAATTTAGCAAAGAGCTGTTTTAATGGTGGATATTTAAATGCATATGCACATACATACTGAACGAAACTGTCATAAAATATCTGAATTATAACGTTAAATTTTGTTAGTGTTTGCTCACATACTTTAATTTTTTTTATAAAATTTTTTTGCGCGTAAGCCTGTTTTAATTGAATAGTTTAAAATCTTTTATTTTGCTCCAAAACTGAATATTTCACTAATGTTCTAAATAATTAATTTAAATCTGGAAATATATAAAAATTCAGTTAAAAGCACAATATTTGCATATTCCTTTTAAAAATTCTTATTAGATAATTTTTATAAGCCTCCTATAGTGTCATTTTAGTGACATCTCCATGAAATTTTTATAATATTCTTTAAAAAAAATCCCTTATTTAAGATGAAGTACAAAATCGATGCGTTATGATAAAAAACAGAAAATCCTTAAATTAACATTATCTTAAAATCATATGGACAGACGAAAATCCCAAATCAGTTTGCATTTGCAAATTTAGATATAAAACTGGTTACTATGATGTGTTACCACGAGCAATGCCGACACTCAAATCCCAGATTTTAAGATTTAGAAAATTAAATGTCTGTGGTTGTATTGTTTTAGGGACCGGGAGAGAGAAACGAAAACGTATTTTTTATATATTACTAATATTAGAAACTCGCTTCTCGGGAAAACTGGATTTTTTAAATCACTCACATCAGCAATAATCTTTTAATTGCTATTTCGCCCGTTTAAAGATTTATTTAGTTAATTAAACCGTTATATATTGTTTTATTTCCTGCGAGACGCAAAGATATTTCTTAATTGTTAAATAAACCCGTTTCATATTGTTTTTTGATATTATTAGGTAAATATTTTAATAAAAGTATATTTTAGTATTATAAGAGACCGTCACTAACACCATGATCTCATATTATATATTATACAGATTAATAAATTTGACGGCATGATTACTATTTTTTGAAATAGAATTTTGATCTATATTTACCATAAAAGTGGTAATATTACTTAACGTTTTGAATAACATACCGAAACATGTTTCTCAACATAATTCAATAATTGAACGTTATATAGTATACAGGTATTATTGTTGTAAATACTTTACTTTAGAATAAAATTTTCTTAATTTTTAGTTAAGTTCGCGCATGAGTTGTAAATAGTGTAACGATTTAATTGTGAGAACTTACGGTTAATATTAATTTTTTACAACAATATACGGTATATTTAACAACCGGTAATCTATATAATACCCCAATTACCGTATATACCATATACCGATATTTTACTTTTTAATTAATGATAGATAATTAAAACATACTATAGAACGACAATTTTATATTATACGGTATATGAAATAACATAATGTAATGTAATCCAACCTAACTTTTGTCTAATTTGTTTTAGTTGGTCTTGCAATGCGATAACAGTGTTGTGTGCATTACGACGCGCACGACTCGACTCAACAAACTCTGACTCGATCTATAACAATCAATTTATACATATCATTAGGTAATTCAAATCAAACCACAATCATAGCAAACCGAAAGAACTTTTTCTTGCGTTTCTCTCACTTCTTTGATGCCAATAAAATCTTCATAAAAATCAAATAATTTTTTAATTCTATTATTTATATTAGAATTAGTTATCCTATTTTTAATAAAATGTCCAAAACTAACAAAAGAATTAGTAATAATAGGCATATTTAAATTGATTAAACAAAGTATTAAATGAATATGATTATTTATATAAACGTTTACCACGCGTATTATTAATACATACGTTATACGTTACCATTTGTATATCATATACGGAATGTCCATTTAGTACGTATACAAAGTCATACACAAAAGTTAAACAAAGTCTTTAACTCTTCATTTTTTACTCTAACATTAACAAGTCAAATAATTTGCCTTAACTTTAATAGGTTGAATGAATTTTAACTCATTTTTATAGACTATTTTTTTATATTCATAAAATATCAACAAAAAATGATTTTAATCTTAGGTAATATTAAATTTACATAATATAAACTAAGCCGAATTATTAATTTTTTTATTATATAAAAATAATATTTACAACTTTAAATACTTATGTATGCTAAATAAATTTAAAAAAACTAAGTGAATTTGTAATTTTAATATAATCGGTTAAGTATTTTTCTAAATCTTGAATTTTTGAATTTAACCTTAACAAATTTAATAGTAAATATAAAAGTTAACTAACCCGTAATTAAAATGTGAACCACTATTTTAAAATTTGATATATTTTGCAAACACTATTAATCGTTCGTGTGGCCAAACTAAAATTATTAATGCCAAAATAATGTGTAACTGACTCGTAAGTTCTAGTGAAATAACGTAATAACTAGGGATAGAGATTTCCTGGTAAATCCCGGTTTTTTCCTTTGATCACATCATCGGGAGATTTATGTATTAATTTCTATCAAATATAACCATTTAATTAAAAGAGGTTTTATTTTCCCGATTTTTCCGGTATTGTCCCGGATTTGTATATTAATTCAAAAAATTTCTCGTTTTCACTATACTTAATGAGTAATTTCTAAATATAGAACAAAATTCTTCTTTAAGAGTTACAATTGATCTAAAGTAGGAAAATAAAGCGTTAATTTTTATATTTCAGGAATTAAAGTTTCAAAACTATTAGATTTCTAATATTGAACTTTTACTTAAGATATAGCTTTACGATTTTTCGTTAGATTAGTTTTTTTAATTATTTTACATGAGCAATAAGTAAAAATATATTTTTAAAATGTTTCATAATATTCAGTTTAGCTTTTATTTTGTAAATTTTTATGTTTCGATCGCAATAAAAATAAATTTTAGTTCCCGAATCCTATTCCCGATTTTAGTACATTTTTGTTCCCGGTTCCCGACAGTTTTGACCAGTTATTAGTCCCGGAAATCTGTATCCCAAGTAATAACATTATGTTTTGTTTATGAACACTCAATTCAAGCGAATGGAACCTACAGTTCTCATATAATAAGCATGTGAGTGAAATGAACACATGCTACATATGTGTTGTACTGCATATGCGCAGTATTTACTGTAAGTATTTATTGTAATGTTCAGTACTGTAACAGTATTATTGCATTATTTTGAGCGTTGATTACAGTTTTGAATGTTTTAATCAATTGAATGTTGATAACGATCATGTTTTTATTAATTAATTTTAATTTAGTCATAAATAGTGTTAAACAATTAAAACAATGAGAAATTTATGCTACAATTTAAACGTAGAGTTAACTGAAATGAATTCTAAGCGCAAATTAGACGCAGAGTCTGAGAGGGAATCAATAAAGAGACGACGCATTTGTCCACAAAATATCATTTTGCGATTAAACAAACGCGAAGTCTATAGCAATTCGGTTCACAGATCGCAATATCACATGGAAAGATCATTTTATCAAAATATTCACCCAAACTTCACAATAGTTAATATCGAAAAGCCTCCGTGTTTTCTTCGTAAGTTCACTCCTGATGGACGATATTTATTAGCATTTAGTGCCGATCAGACATGTATAGAGATATACGAATACATGGGACCATCTGCTGGTTGCCATCTATTACGAGATCTGTCGTCATCACATGAATTTACTAATAATGGAAATGATGAACAGTCAGTTAATATTAAGAGTAAAGTATTTGATTGTTACTTTAAACTGAGACATACAGTGTCGGTGGCAACCAATGGCGAGCAACTGAATCGTGAATGCAGTTTATTCACTGATGACAGTCGTTACGTAATCGTAGGTTTGATACTTTTATTTACATTTATTACAATTGATTGGTCCATTTAATTGATTTATTGTGGAACAGGTTCGGCGGCATTTATATCCGAAGAATCGCCTCCAATCTATTTTGACATATATCGTAACAACGAATCTGTGTCTCCGAGCTCTAGATATTCGTTAGAAGATTATTCAATTCACTTAATAGACGTTATTAGTGGACGTGTATGCGATAAGAGAATGTTTAAAACAGATAAAATCTATTTGTCGCACAATCAGGGTATTTATCTCTATAACAGTACATTAGCAGTGCTATCAATACAACATCAGACAATACACATATTTCAAATATCAAAAGATGGTCAGTTTATTGACGCCAAAAACATAGGCAGGTTTTGTTTTGAAGACGACGAATTTCTTGTATCTTCAGTTGCTATGAGAGATCGATCCACACGTTCGCCTTCCGTTGTTCGCCCGTTTCGCGAAACCACGATCAATGCTTTGAAACATCGTTTAATGGTTCATTTATATAAGAAAGCCAAACTAGAAAGTGAACAAATAGGCAGTTATTTACCAATTAGAAGATTCTATCAAAATTTTGACCAATACTGTGCACTTCGTATTTGGAAAATGCAACTTTTAGATGAAACCCATTTGTTTTTAAAATATTCCAGCGAAGAAGTAATTACGTTACGATTAACAGATCTAAACAGTCCTCCATCTATTTTTGTTGTCTATAATATGATAACCAGTCAAGTTATTGCAGTTTTTGAAAATACGTCAGAAGAACTGTTGGAATTTTTTGAAAGTTTTTGTGATCTTTTTCGAAACTCAACTGTCAGACATAATTCACAGTTAATTTGTTCGCCTTCTAATAATGTTCACGCAAAACTAATTCAACAAAGATTTAAACAAACAATTATTAATGCCAGAAATGGTGGCCATATTGAAGCAATTAGACGATTATTAGCTCAATTGCCCATTAGTTCGCAATCATACACTTCTAGTCCATATTTAGATTTATCATTATTTAGTTATGACGATAAATGGATATCAGTTATGGAACGTCCAAAGGCTTGTGGCGATCACCCAATTCGATTCTATGCAAGGGATTCAGGTCTTTTAAGATTTAAGATTTATGCTGGACTGCAAAATCGTAATTCGGCGACAGTCGCTCGACGACTCGTTGCGTTCACTTTGCACCCTTACGACCCATTTATTATCAGTGTTCAACGAACTAATGCCGAATATGTGGTCAATCTGCATGTCAGACATTTCAATTTATGATTTACGTTTCATTCAACATTTTATTTCAATTAATTATATACAGTATAATTTAAAAATAAAATTGTTTTTAAATATTTAGTCTATTCATTTTATAATACAAATCATTGAATACATATTTAAACAAATATTTTTCTTGTTACATGAGTTTCATATTTTAATTATTATATATTAATATTTATTTTTCTTATTTATATATTGCTTAAATTTTCAACAGATTATATTTGTTAACAAAACAGACGATTAACTATTTAATTAATTAGTTATACAGTATAAATTAATCATTGATAAGAAATTATACATCATTTTAATATGACAAACAACTTTAATATATTTTATTTCATTTAATTAACTTTCTTCAATTAATTAAAAGAGATCATATAACAGGATGGAATTGATTTTTTATTAATTAATCGAAAACCTTTAGAGATTATTTCAATGTTAATCTTATATTTGCTATGATAATCATTATGATTAGCATTAGCATGATTATCTCAAATTTTTGATGTGAGTTGTGGGTTAGAATAAGCATTATTATAATATTTTTATGACGTTTATATGGTACTGTAATTTGAGAATAAAATATGGGGTTATTTAATTGAATTGCATTTTTGTTTTTAATATAAGCACCAAACAACTTTTTTAATATATTTTAAAATTATTTAAAAATCACATCACACATAAAGCTTATTGTAGGATATTTCGATAGATAAAGATAAGTCATTCGATAATAGCGAATAATGATAATGTCAATACTAACTCTTAAGTATAACTTATGCTTATTTTGATTAAATGTTTAATTTTTATCATATATATTAGGTAATGATTATACTTATTAAAAAGATATCGTTAAGAGATCGACAGAGTATAATAGTAATTTAATTAATGTTTATTAATCATTCGCTGTCAATTCTACCTGTCAATTATAATCTTTCAGTTTAAATAGGGTCGCATTTCAGTTAATTTAGTTCATTCGCTTTTATCTTATAGAAGGGCATAAAACTTTTTAAAATTATAAATATTTTTCCAAATAGTTTTTTACTTAAATATTAGCGTTTTCCAAGGATTAATTATTTTCACATAGAAGAAGATAAAAGGAAAACCCTTTAGCGAAAAGCAAAGAAATACTTTCAATCCGTAAAAGGTTTTATAATAATGGAAATCAAGTGATAATTTTTATGATTGAAAGTATCATTTATTAGTGACTGAAAATAATTTCAAAACATCAATTAACTAAACTCAATTATAAGAGTTTAAATTTTGATAAGTTTAACTTTTAATGGAGATCATTTAATTTTTAACTTTTATTTTGAGAATTTACTAATGAAATTTCCAAAATAAAAGTTACTTCCCTAATGAATTGACATTTTTCATATCTAGGGATGGGTTCAACTTGTCTGTAAGACATTTTTTATATTAACCAACAAATATTAGTCACTTATTGTAAGATGATTTTTTAAATTTAAATAGCCATTTTCTGGTTTATTGAAGGACTTAATAAAATTATAAGAAAATTATTACTGTAAAATAGCCAACATAAAGATAAACCAAATTTTAATTAATTTTAGAGTTATTGTTTGTTTAAAAATAAAAAATAAACAGTATATTACGAGATTAAATATTTTTAAAAATCACGCATCGCTGTCAATCCTAAATTTCATGTTTATAAAGGGTATGGAAACTATATAAACTGGATAATATCTTTGAAGGATTGAAATCAGCCATATATTTATTTGGGGAAATGAACGAAAAACATTCAAATGCTCAAGAAGTTTTAAGAATTCTTGAGCAATAAGTAAAATTTGAGCACAAATAATTTAAAGAGAAACTTTTAGTATTAACTTAATTTCTACGTTAACTTAATGAGCAAAAAATAATTTCAAATTAAATTTATAATTAAATTATGATCTCTTTAAATCAAACTTTATTATATAATTCAAAACTGCATTAAATAAAATTAATTTACATAAATAAAATAGTCTAAAATGAGCAAATAATAGTGGGATTTAAATTGTTATCAAACTTAAACACCATAATAACAGTTGATATTAACAATGGAACAAATTAAATAGTGGGCACTTTAAAATAGCAATTTTATAATAATAAACTAAATGTCAACAGTAATATAAATTTCAAACATATTAAAGCGCTATACTGCCAATAAAATCATTTCAAATGCGATAAATAAGTTAACTTATATTTTCAATGTCTTCCTAAAGGAACCAATACTTGAACATAATTAACGGGAAATATTCCTTTACGTCCATTCACAGTCCCATCAAACCAATTCTCATCAATTTGATTGTTTAGTTGTATAATATCTCCTTCATTAAAAGCTAATTCTGCCTGATTTTCCGGTTCAAAATCATAAAGCGCTTGAGCACATGGTCCGCGTTGATCTGGAGTACGAGCGGGAGATCGAACTGGAGAAGGGAGTGGTGACGCTAAATAAATGTATTGCTATTATTTATCAATTAATATAATCAGTTAATACAAGCAATGCATTAAATACCGTTAGGAGAGCGCATAGTAGAATTAGCATTAGTTGTTTCTAAGTAAAGATTAGATGGAGGTTTCGTTGGAGTTGTTGTTGGAGATACTGTTAAATGTGATATTGTCATATTACAGTATTAAACAAACATTTAGATATCAACTAGTGTTCAACATTAAAGCAACCCCAAAACCAACAATCTATTATTTTCAACAATCATTAATTTTTCTAGAAAATTAGTGAGAATCAAAAAAAGAACATATTGAAAAACTAAAATTTACTGTATAAAGTATGTAACATAGTAGTAAATGTAAGACTGTTAATAAGAGGAAAAATAGTAGCAAAGCTGTAATTAACATATAATTAAATTATAATTGATATTACAATTACTACGATGATGATTGTTGGTTATGGCTTTACCATTGATCAGATGGGAACTAGTAGTGCTAATGGGGTTATAAAAATTTCCATAATACTGCGCACCATTATATTGCGAGACACCCTCAACACCGGGCGATAAATCATCGTGTGTTATACCAATAACAAGATTCAATTCGTGAAGTTTCTTTGGTACATATGGCTCTAATTGTCTCAATGCAGCCTCATTTTTATGTTCAATTAATCTTTGGGTAAGACTTTCCAAAATAATGGCGCATTGGCTGTGATACTCGTAAAGCGCTTGTGAAAGTGCGGTGATTTCTGAAATTTGTTCGATATCACTCTGTATTAGATTATGCATTCCCATCGATGCCAAATTGAATGACTCCTCAAACTTGTCTTCAGCTGTTTTGATCTCATCCTCATTAATATGCGTACCTTTAAGTTTCTTTCGTTTTTTGCAATCATAGTCTAAACGTCTTCCTTCCAATTTTTTCCGATGAAACATAACATCTTTTAGATCTTTGGACTGTAAATGCGTCAATGGTTCTAAAAAGTTTTGTTTGACATTATCTTCCAGACTGTATTTAATTTCTGCCATTTCCTTCAACGCTTCTCCCATTTCTATGAGACAGTGAGCGAAAGCTGTTTCATCGCCCAAATCTTTACCATATTTACACATCGATTCACCTAAAAGTCCTTCTGGTTGCGGATAACTGTGTGTTTTAGATCCTTTGATCTTCGAACTGACCATCAACTTTGCTCGAGACGCAGCATTTGGCTGTAAATACTCTTTTGTTTTCATCAATAAATCATCGATCAGTTCGTTAGTGACATCAGTTCTTCTTTCCATTACAGTGAAATCATCGGTAAATTTGGTACCCTCTGCACCACCTATTTTCTCACTCATATATTGATTTGCTTTATTAAATTGTTTCTTAAGACCCGCCAAAGCCATTGTTATTTTTACTTAATTACAATCGCTTTTATAACAAAAACAATTTATGTTTTACTTGCGATAAATATATTTAGTTCTGTTCGTTCTTCAATCAAATAACAACCATATCTACAGCGTATATCTTAAAAAAGATCAAACTTCACACATACTGCTATAGCAATGAAAAACAAATGGAAAATTTACTCAAAATATTTCTAGAATGTTACGCTTTCTGTATTTGATAGATTCCAATGAAATACGTACAAGTAGTTATGCATAGATTCGACAATTAATATTAATTTCTTATTAATTAACTTAAACTCAATTAACCTAACTTTTATATTTAACAAATTAACAAACAATCAATTAAACAAAAAAAATCATTAAATTAAAGTTTTAACTATTTGTGGAATCGTATTTTCGGAATTCCCTTAAATCTTTATGGGAAACTTAAGTTAATTTTGTTTTTAATTGTCAAATTAAATTTTATTTATCATAAGGAATATCTATAAATTTATATGCTCGAGTACTAAAGATTCATGAATATAAGGTAACTAACTGTATGTGCATTAAAATAGAAAATTTCGTTAATATCCAAACAAAATATAACGAACTATAGAACTATTAGAGGTGCAGCGAAGCTTTTCATTAACATTGGTCTATATTTATAAATTAGAATACACTGCCATCATGTATCATATATTCGTGAAATATTATAACATTAGACGATTTGGTTCAGTGATTTTATCTCTATTCCTTTATTATGTCATTGAGAATGCATTGCATTGCATATTAACACGCATAAGGCAGTCGCGCATTCTATTCGTAGTGTATAGTGTACTAAAGAATTCGCTCTCAGTCGCGTAGAATGGAATAGACAGAAAATCTATGATTTGGTTACACGTTCAATTACTTATATAAACAAGAACGATACATTCATAGAGCTCACTTTTCATTTGATTTACGTATACGAATGTCACAAATATATACCAGTTTTAAAGCCATGATGGTAAAATTTCAAATCCTTCATTAAAAAAGGAACAGATCAAATCCCTTTATTAACATAAGTCTGAGGACGTATGGATCCACAGACGGACAGACATGGTGAAATCCATAAGCTCGACTTTTACTTAAAAAGTGAGCTAAAAAGTTAATATGCACTAGTATTCATTAGTATTCATTTCGTCATAATATACAATGAAAATTCTTTGTGTAATCACTATTGAGATCAGCAGGGTGTCCAGAGTTTAATAAAGCTGACCCAGGGTAACCCCCCAAGAATTCTCAAAAAGTTGACCCCCTACTGGGACATTTGGAGATCAGTGTTCACGGAATGAAAGTTTTTTCGTAGCCTTGATAGCGCTTAATGAAAAAAAACATTAAATAAAGCTTTATGCAGTAGCGTAGCAGATTCGTAGTGTATTCATTATAAAAGAATGTGCATCAGTCATATAAAACTTCCATTGCTTGCAACACTGATTGAGATGCATATGAATCGTCACGAGTAGCAAAACAGCAAATGTCGATCAAATAATGGCATTTGTTCAATAAAAATTTACATAAATCTTAACGATATTCACGTTTAATGGTTTAACATTTACATGTAAACATTTAATTGGGCATATACTCAAATATATATAAAATTAAGTAAATATTATAAGACAATATGTTTAAATTGAGTGGAGATAAGTTGGGTTCACATCGAAAGGGGTTTTATAAATAAAAATGTGTTCAATTATTTATTCTTCAAACTCAGATTCACTTTCTTCGAAACCAGATAGATCTACATCTTGCAACAAACCTCTACAAAGAGCATATTCTAGTAAAGCTAAATAGCAGAACACGTATTGATCTGGCATTTGTATGCTATACGCGCGTTGAGATCGAATTTTTTCAACTGTGTTTCGAATATCTATTTTGCCCGTGTGTTCCAATCGTTGAATGCTTATATCCAATGTAATAAATGTACCTTAAAATAATTCACATTTAATATTTATCAAAATTTTAATTGACTATCTATCAAATTGAATTATTAATTGTTGGCTTATACCTGTTCTTCCAATACCTGCACTGCAATGAACCTAAAATAGTCACGAAAAAATAATAAAATAACAGTAATGTCATAGATTATAAAAGCTTGCTAACAATTATTGGAGGACCCAAAGGATGTCCTTTCCATAAAGACTCCATAGAATTAACCGCATTTTTCTGATATTCTCGAACTTTGTTGCGAAAATCTAACATCGCTATGGCTGAAAGTGGAACACCTATTCCAATAAAAAAAATTTATAAATGATTTTATTGAATCTTAAATTTATAAAACTCAATTATATTTTTTTGCAATTTACTATACAAGTGATAAGCTTAAGAGATAATTATTGAAAATATTTGACGATTTCTTAAATCACACTAAACGAAATAATTTAATTACCAATAAGAAACCATAAATGAACTAAATTTTGTTAGCAAGTATTACTTAGAAACTCAAGAGAACGACAAAAGAGTGATTTTCTAACTTTGTTACATAAAAATAAATACTGCACGCGTACGAAATAAATGTATAGTATAAATGTAAATAAAATTTAAACTTAATTAATAGAGAGTCAAAAAGATAGCATTTGCTACTTTTTTATTTCATAAATTATAAGCATATAATTATTATATGA
>JAQIXJ010000979.1:0-24906 GCA_034700185.1 Phthiracarus laevigatus | reverse complement strand
TCGCTTATTCGGTTGCATTTTTAGCGTCAAGTGAAGCGCAATTTATTACCGGAACTATTTTGGTGGCTGACGGTGGCATGGCTTTGGGTAGCATTCCAAACGAACAAAAATAGTTTTGGGAACACGTCCTCTGTATCATATTTTAAAATTCAGTGATGCACAACGCTCGAGCGGATGGCGCTCTGTGCTGCGCGAGCGTCGAGAGCATATTAAAAATATATTTAAAGATTTTTTCCCATTAAACTTAATTAAAAATTTATGCAATAACATAGATAATTAATTGTAGCTCATAATTGATTGAATAAACACAAATAAATAAAGCGAGTGAAACATCATGTGATAGATCGCTCCCAATAAATAAAAGATTGGGAACAAGTACTTCATGTCCATCAATACATGTATCTTTTCAACAAAACTTTTCACTACATTGAATCACTTCTTATTGCGTCAAAATACAAAATATAAAGTGTTAAGAGCTGAGTAACAATGAAATAGCAATATTTTTATCTTTAAACTAAAATATTTTACTAAATCTTGAGATTTATAATTACCTAATACTGTATTTATAAGAAAGTTTAAGTTTGAAAGTCATTGTTTATATGCAATGTCAGTGTCACCTAAACGTTTAAAGGTATACATAAATTATTTAAAAACTATATCTAATGCCCAAAATTTTTACTGTTACTAAAAATAAATAAACATTGGTGTTTGTCTAAAAATTAGTTGTAGTCTCAAAAACTAATCTAATTTGAATGGAAATTTTCCAAAAAGTTGAAAATATCAAAAACGTTTTTATTTTTATACTTTAAATATTAATTTTTATTGCTTTAAAACACGATCTATACGGTCATAATTAGACTGTTTAAACGATGGAAATTTCAGGCCCAAGCCCGACAATGGCCGGTAGATTGAGGCCCGGCCCGGCCTGCATAGGCCCGACTTGGCCCGGCCCGAATAGGTCCGATAAACAAAACTTGTTTTGTTTTAAGTTATAGCTTAATCACATGATAAAAACTTTGCTTTCTAATGTATAATATGATTTTATTTAGTTATTTTTGAAATATGCCTTTGACCACAGGACCGCGAGGATACCACAGCCAAAGACGGGGGGTGTGTGTACACCGAAATCGGATTGAGTTCCACGAAGAAGTTTCAATTAAAATAAAGACTAAACGTTTTACAAAATATTCCTTTTCTCGGAATAGGTTTCACTGTACTTTTAATTTATTAATTAATTGTATCTCGTAGCTTACAACGCTATACTAACTGTTTTCAATTAACTTTTTAAATAATCTCTTTTCTCGAGATTTAAATAAATATTCAGTGAATTAAAACGAATACATTTTATTTATTAATGATATTAAATTATCTCTTTTCTCGAGATCTATGCGACTGATCGCTACAAAACAAAATATAAGACTGATTTAATACATCAGAGAAAACCGACAAAACATATTAATAGTTTTAAACTATTGTTATATTGACTTTTTAGTCAACAGATATTGTTAATGTTTTACATATTAATCATTAAAAAACATATTGTTTGTAACACAAACTTATTAGTAATAATGAAAAGAACTTATTAATCGCTATAAAATAGAATATTATGGGTTAAACACTTTCGTAATGAGAACGGCGTGCCTCACTAAGGTTTAAAAAGGTTCAATTTATTATCTATATAACTCCTAAGTTGTCTATCTAATTATCAATCTATAATTTCAACAAAACGCAAAGTATATTTTAGACAAGTAATTTCACTGTCAATGAAAATAAATATTTATGGCGATAAAACACATTTATATATAAGTTAAAGTATGAATAATAAAATTTTATGCTAATAATAACACAAAACTCAACAAAAAAGCGAGAAATTATTAAATAAATAGTTTTTAGGAATATTAGACAGTTATAAAGATTTTGTAGAATCATTTGCGAAAAATGTAGTATTTGTTATTTACAAATGGTTGTCGTGAGTCAGCTATTTATATCAGCTATAATGAATACGAGTTCAGTATATTAGTATATTTTATTATACATTATTCAAAATTTATTTTTCTGTTATAAGATATTAATAATCTATCCGGTTGCTATAATTTATGAGGTTCCTGGAGTTGTATGTGTTATTATAGTGATAACACATTTTCCATTTAGTTTTTAACATGGAGTTTTATTTGGATTTTTTTTTTGATTTTACATTTAAAATCATCATTTATCTCGCGATAAAAGTTAAATATCTTATCAATTTGAAGCGTTTTTGCTGACAAACGCACTTATTAATCGTTATCAGCTGAGCTAAATATTTCAGCATTATTAATAGACACTTCTCATAGAATTGAATTTTCTAGACAAAAATTATAAACAAAGTATCAACTAAATCTTAGAATCGTACAATCTTGCGGACTATAAAACTTCGTAAACCTATATTCTGTTGTACTTCTCTTAATCCTGGGAAAGTAGCTTTCTTCAAAAATTATTGGTAGCCTTAATAATAAGATGCAACCTTTTAATGATTCAATCCTAATAGTTAGTGGGTTTGCTAAATCTGAATTGTTTAAATTATTTTCAAGTGATCTTAAATAACATTTTATAATGTTTACATAAATTACGATTATTTACTGATTATTGCAAATTAGTTTCTAGATTAATTATAAACACTGTGTGACAATGTGATAAAACTCATGTTCCATTTCAGCATTATCTTGCTGTTTCTTACTGTTAAAATATATCGAGTAGATCATTTCGACTTATTGAGAGAGAGAGAGAGAGAGAGAGAGAGAGAGATCGCGAAAATGGGAATAGAATGAGAGTACGCAAGAAAGAGCATGAGAACGAGATGCAAGTATGAAGCTTTTTATAAAGAATAAAGAAAAGTTTTGTATATTACTTTTGCTTGGGATAGCTATATAATAAAAGTAAAATTAAAATTTTCATGATCTACGAAAAATAATGAAATTTTTATGTTATTTCTACAGTTTACACAATTTGATTCAACAAGAAAACATTAATTTATTTTTAAATTTAATAAGTATTAAGTTGATAAAATATAGAATGTAATTAATAATGAATACCTAAACTATGTCTACGACCTTAAATTATATTATTAAGTTAACGTAGCTTTTTAAAGTAGCCATAAGTTAGAATCACAATCTACCCTAAATCCGATATAATAGAAGTTCATTTGAAAATTTTCATAAGTTTTTCCCACAAAAATTAAAAATTTATTAAAAAGAAATATTATATAGAAAATTAATAAAAACATAAAAATATCTCCAAATGGAGGAAAAAGTTAGATATTTCATCCATTTTACATCAATGCATTTTATATTATTTTGATGCTTTATTTTTTATCTGACTTTGCAAAATTCAGATTTATGGATTTTGGTATTCTGTCTGTCCGCGATTTTATACTAATGAAGGGATTTTAATCTTTACTTTAATAAAAGAATTTCATCTATTTATTATACTAAATAAGGTATTTTACCAATTACTTATTCTAATAACGAGAATTTAACGTTTTCTTATGTTTGATTTTAAAAAACCAATAAATAGTGTCATAAAGAACAAAAGTTTTCTCATAGACCCATTAAAAGGATCAAAAATGGCCAAGTTTGGGTCAATATAAGTTTGAAACATGCATAAATCGAGTCAAAATGGGCATAAATAAGTCAAAAATTGTCATTATAAGGGTCAAAAATGACAAACATTGGATCAAAATACGCTAATAATTGGCAAAAATAAGATTATAACTTTAGTGGTAAAAATAATTTCTAGTCTTAAAATGACAAAAAAAGCTAAAATCTGGAAAAATTGGCAAAATTTGGCAAAAATGACCAAAACTATAAATACTTTGTGAGTGGAATCTACCGTTTTTATCTTGAAAAAAGAAAATTTTTGTCTCAAAACAAACAAACTGGTTAAAACGGGCTTATCTTGGCAAAATTTAAATTAAAAATTTTGTGGCATCTGCCACATTTTGGCGATATTTAAATGATTTTCAGGCAATTACATGAATAAATAATTAAATTTTTGCAGTGTTATGTAAATTAAATAATAACCTATACAATGATTAATAAAGTTTTAAAGCAAAATTTAAATTTCATCTATATTGAAATTAGTTGCAAATAAAAAGTTATAAAATTAAAACAATATTTAATAAAATATTAATTTAACCCTATTTAACCGAATTTTGCCTATTTTGATACATATATGGCCATTTTGACAGTTTTATTCACATATACACATATTTTTCCCTATTTTTGACAAAATTTTGTCCAATTTTGACTCTTAAAGACAATGTTGAGCATAATATTGTTCATTTTGGCATTTTTTTTAACCTTTTTTACCTGAAAATCATTTATTAACACTAGAAATTGGTGACGGACAAACCAAAATCCATATATCTGAATATTGCAGTCAGAAGAAATGTATATATAGGAAAAAACTGTAAAAAAATATTTAAATAGATTACATGTAATAACATATAATATAAAATTGTTATCTTCTTAAATTTACGTGTTCTGTGTTTTTACTAAATGATATGAAAATGTTTATGTAAGGAAATACAATTTAATTAAGTGTTTATTCATGATTATAGTTTTTTTAGTATTCATAAATTGATTGAGTAGTTACATAGCGAAAATAAGTTGAGATAATCAAAAATTTATTAATCCAAAATTGTTAATAGCATAACGATAAATGTTCGCGTAATTGTTCATAATATTAATTTAGAATCAGTTGTTGTCATTTATTTTTGAATTATTGTTTGTAAAAGAATAAAGAATTTTAACATTAATAAGAAATGAGAACATCAATTCTTAATAATTCGTAAAATTTCGTAGTTCTTTAAATAAAAATTAAACAATGTTTATGACTGTAAATAATTATTATAAAGAGATATTAAATACGAAAGCAAACGTTAAGCCTTTTATTTGTGGAGATAGAGTAGTAAAAGTATTATTTGATTTATTTTTATTTAAAATAGACTTTAAATGAATTTAATTATTCTATTTAGTATTGAATTATAATTTAAATAAAATGCAAACTAAGATTTGAATCGAATTATGAATTAAAATTAAATTGTATAAACACAATTGTCATAAAACATACATTTTGATATTAAGTCAAATGCACATTCATTTTATGTTCTATAGACATTGCTAATTTAAAAGTAAATTATCGACTTTCTTCATATGTTAATTGAAACCATGTGTATTTAACTGGCTTTGTTTTTATTAATTAAATTTTTAAAGTTCTTATTACAATGGGGATTAATTTTAGGGAGTAATTTGTTCGGTTATAAACCTAACAGACTTTTTTAAATAAATAATTTGCTTCTTATCAAAAAACTGAAAACAAAAAATGTATGAATTATTAATTTTTGTATGAACAAAAAACATGTTATGATATTGTTTATTTTAATCTTAAACTTTATTAAATATTATAATCATATTCATTTCTCTATCATGCTCCCCTACAATAGTAAAATCAGCTAATTTTACAAACATTTTCTAACATACGAGTCGATTTGAAAAACCGAGGTAGCCCCACGTTCATTGTTTACTGTGAATGATAAATACTTCGATCTATCAAAAAGATAAAACAATCAAGAATTACTATTGAAAATTCCAATTTTTGATAGTGAAGTACAATCATTTATAGCTCTGCAAACGCCTCGAAATTTGTTTTAATGTAAAAAGTTTTGTGATAACAAAATTGTGTCGCTGTTACCAATATCAAATTCAAGGATACTAGAACCGATTTGACAACAATCATAAAGATTTTTATTGCAAAATCAATGATAAATTGAAATCATGTTAAAAGAACAGCCAAAACAGTGAAACACTTGATTCATTTTTAGAAAATCTAGGATTATCATTAAACGATTATAAAATAAGTTTATAGAAAAAACTTAAGCACCCAAAAGTTTTCTTAAAAACAATTTAGCTGATTTGAAAATAAATGATTATAACAGAACTACTTACAAGTTAAACATGGAGATACAGTTAATACTAGATCTTTACAGCTGCGTTCAATATTTTCTAAACTATTTAAACGAAGCTGAATGCTGTACGTCCAAAATTTTTAATGACGCAGTGGAAGTAAAATCAGGAAATAACAGCTTTCGTAATCATTTGAGAATTGTCGGGGACATGTATGTAAAATCAAAAGATGTAAACATACAAGAAGCTGTTTATCAACTGCATTCAATGTATATTTCTAAATGTAGCCGTGTTTATAAATACAGGAGAACAGCATGAACGTAATACGTTAGTAAAATCACAGGATCAGCTTAGTTCATTCGAAGAAATTTCCACTGACATTTATCAAACAAACTAAATAGAGTATTATTCAAAGCTTCAAGAAAACATAAATAATATTTGATTATGACTTTTTAGCTGGTTTTAACAGACACAACATTATAATATGTAAGAAAGACTTAAAATCAGTTATAAACATAGATGATATTGTCAAAAATGAAGAATAAGGCAAAATTAAATGAATGAAAAATACTTTTGGCTGTTTAAAGAAGCGATAAAGAAAATAAATCATCAAGTTTAGAAGATACCAGATCAAATCTTATTAACAAAATTACAATCGATAACAGTGTGTGTTGTATCTATCTTGGTTTAAGAAAAAGGATGATTTGATTAAATTTGATATCAATCCAAAATATTCAGATAACATAAAACTATTAAAACAAATGTGACAAAAATATTTTTTCCAAAACCGTCATTACTAATTTCTAGTACGTGTTCTAAGAAATAAAACATGCTGTTCAAAAAGTGGACGTTTTAAATACCTACATTGAATATTCCGTATACTGTATTGAAAACAACTCTACTTACAACATTTCAGAGGATATTGGAAATTTCTTACAGAAAACAATAACTGAAAGATTTTTAAAAACAAAATGCATTTCGGAAGATAACTACTACAAAATAATGAGATCACTTAACACAAAGAAACGTCGATACTGTTTGAACTTAATTTATTGTGCAAAACATGTAACGAGCAAGTTCTTATTGTGGTTATTGGCAGCTCAGAGGTAGAAAAATTGAAGTTGATAAGCGCTATTGATAAACGGTTTGAATAATTTGGAAGCGGAACTCGTGGAACTCTGCTCACCAAACTATGTAAAATTGTTACAACCACCCCAGCTAAATAAATACAGTCCCATCCACCTGTTTGTTTATAATCGTACAGCTTTCGCAAAAAAATAACAACTAAAATGTATGTATTTCAGAAGTTATTAATGTAGGCGACGTAACTGTTAACGTAAAAAACTTTTCAAAAAACACGTTTAAAAATCTTTATAGTACAAAAACAATGGGTTTACCATTAACAATTATACTGAAGGTAAGCACGATTTATATGGTGACCGTTAATATTGATGTAAAAGGCGGACTTGTTAAAGGTGCAAATAGTGTTATTAAAAATGAAGTTATTTGCGATAAAACAGTTAGATTTTGGATTCTTTTTTTCGATGAAAATGTATGCAAATCACCAAGAATAAGTTCCGCAAATTAGTAAAACGGCCCGAGTTTGGCTATAATTTGACACTAATAAAAAAGATAACAAAAATGTTTCACCAATTCGCAATCAAAATATCAGAGTAACGATCACAATTTCCATTGGTACCCGCCTAGGCAATCGCATTATGCAAAGCCTTTAAGAAGATCTATAACAGTGTTGTTGTAAAATGTTGTCAAAATGTATTTTGAGATCCGAAGTATACGTCGCATTTAGTCGAGCTCGATCCTCAAACGGATTATTCATTGATGGTTTATTTAAAAAACTAGCCGAAACTCAAACAATATTGCTAGTTGAAAACGAGTTTAAAAGACTTTGCTCTACAGCAATTCTGTCGTTTATTTTACTGTTCTAATCAACTTATGAAACGAGTGGAATTAAATAGTTTACCATAATTTACAATCAATTGGAAAATATTATGAAGATATACTTTGCGATCCAAAGTATATGTGCGCTGATTTATTGTTTTTTACTGAGTGTTGGTCCACTTAACTTTACAATTTCGACTTTCATGATTTATACGTTTAAAAGGTTTTAACGAACTGACGGCTAGAAAATCTACCGGTTGCGCAGTGTACACAATGTCAACGACATTTTTATTTGAATTTTCTTCAGCCAACATTGCTATATATTTCTAGTGTAATAACATTCTAGTGTAACAAAATTTGGAAATGTAACAATTTTATTGATATAAAATTTACCTAAAAATAATTTGGAAACGTTAATAAATAATTAACGTTTCAATTTTTGTATTGGCAAGGTTTATAGCGAAAATATCGTTATAATTTGAGATATGAACATCGATAAAAGCTTAAACTGTTGTAATGATTTAGTGACTTAATTATCGCTACATTGATTTGCATTAAAAATAAAAGACGTTACTACTAATGGAAATAGTATAATAGATTTGGAATTTGCGCAGAATATCGATTATTATGGGCATTTTCCACAGTTATTTGTGGCATCTGCATATTGTAAGCTGTAATATAGTATAGAACCCTTATACATGTGGAATCTTCAGCTGTTTGAGCAGCATCGATTAAAAGACGAATACAAAAGTATATGCCGCAAATTTAGAGGCATCTGCCTCAGTTTTTTGTTGCATCTGCCGTTTTGGCATCAGTAACGTATAAAACCCGATTCAAGTAATAGTCTTAGGCATGAACAATCTAATTAAACTGCTTATTCTAGTACAATACAATATAATACGCGAAATATTCTAGTTAAAACTTAAACTATATCTAGAGTGGCGTATTCCGCAATTTCAGTAATATTTGCCGCAAGCATGACTTAACAGTTTAGTTTAAAAGAGTGCGCCATCTATGAAAAGTAAACATTATTAATAATTATTTTAACTTAATAAATTCTTTTTTAAATGGCATTAATTCTTGAAGAATTTCAATAAAACCGACTCCAGTGAATCTACTGCAACGATCAGTTTATTTATCGCTTATTTATTGAGTACATTTAAGCTTTTCTGTTAATTTCTTATTTGTTAAAAATTTAAAAAAAACTTTAAAAATTCTTAATCTTACTATAGCAAAGTCAGATATTATGACCGTATAAATCTTGTTTAGTTATATGAATTATAAAACATTTTATATATATAATATTGCTTATATAATGTAATATTGTTTTAAAAACTAAGTAATTTTGCTTAAACTTAAGAAATTAGCTGACATGGTTATAAGATACCATCATTGCAATTAAGCATATTTGATTTCGTTACCAAAAGTGCCTTGTTTTCTGGATGCACCGAGAAAAATTATTCATTCACTATTATATAGCTAGCTTCGTAATATATTTAGTATAAATAAATGCCATCTCTAAGACTTAATGATTTCTTTAAAGTTTTCTAATCAAAAATTTGTTCCCATGAGGTTTTAATATCTACTGCTTTTTCATTTCGATTTTTGTAAAAGTATTTAATTCAATTGCATTTCCATTTCCATTATTGGAAAATCATTTCATAAATCAATTTCTATTTCCATTTTTGCATTTAAGTTAATATTAATTGCATTTCAATTTGCTTGTTTAGAAACACATTTGTTTATGTGGAGTCAAATTAGAACTTGAAACATGATTTAAATATATTTGAAATCAAGAATGAAAACGAATTTCAATTTACTTAAATACATATCTAAAAATTGAAATTGAACTATAACTTAAATAGAAAGCATGTTATGAAATAGTAGTGACAACTAATGTCTATTTTAAATTTTACTTTAATATTTTTAAATATAAATTCAAATCAGTGTTCCTTTTTTGTATTTCATTGCTAAAAAATTAATTTAAATCAATTTCAATTTATTTGGTAGCATACATTAATTTAAACAATTAATCATTGATTAGAATCAAATTTAATACGTTTAAAATAATAGTTTGAAGAATAACTATAACGCTTACGATAACAGTTTACAGTTACAATAAAATACAGTTATGCTTAAAATTTAAGTACAGAATAAAATACACCGATCATTTAATCGATTAGAAATGGTTGAAATAAATAAAATTATAACTATTTATAATTAACTCGTGTTTAAGTAATTTAAGAACTGTAATTCAAACACAATGTTAAATAATAGCAAATTTAATGTTAACTTGATAATATTTATATAGGCGAAAACGATAATGATGTTACAAACTCAAAATTTGATGTATATAATTAATTTTTTGTTGTACTTGAAAAATACTAATCTTTTACGCTCACATTACTACTGTGATTTTTGTTAATATTCTTTTGAAAATTTATAATAAACTTATAAAAATTAATTAATTATTTCGCTTATTGAATTAAAAATTTATTTCTATGAAGTTGATCTTGAAATTAAAAATCAATTAAAATTTTCTTCGTATTTATAAAAGATTGCGTTACCGAATCAATAAATGTGTCAAACTATATCTATTGAGTTTATAAATTATTCTGAAATTTGAAAATAAATCCCACAATTAAAATTAACTTCAAGTGATATTATAATTTAAAAATCAATATACGGTGTAGTCAAGTAATACATTTAATGTAGTTTTAACATATTTATTAAAAACTCTTGCTCTTTTCTTCTTCGTTCTATTTTTATCTTTTGCTATCTTGCCTTAAAAACTCAAATATTTGTGATATAAGAAAAAGTGAGCCCACAATTACTTTATTGCTTTTGTTAAATTTTGAGTTTTAATTTTGAAAAATATTTTAATAATCGACATTATACTACTTGTATACTACTTGATTATAAACTACTTGTGAATTAAGTTCAGTTTTTGGTTATAAAATTTTATTGAAACTTATTAAGTTACATCAGCCTTGAAATTGAACAAACTTACAGGTTTTAAAATAATTATAACTTAATGTTACTAAAAGACTTTATATCTCATTTCAATTAGTCCTCAAATAGAACGTCAATGTTTATTTAACATTTGTGAAATATAATTATAAAATTATTTTACAGCCTTAAACAATTTTATCATAAACTTAGAAAATATTTCTTTCTAGATAATAATTTTGAAATTTTTAATTTTATAGACAAATTTTTATAAGTATTTTGCGTTCTGCACTCAAAACATAAGTAGTTCAGCTTTTTAATAACATTAGCATTAGGTTTCTTACTGTTCGATGTGCACGAATCACGTGGATTGGAATCGATTAATTTCCATTTTTTGAGAATTTCAAATTTAAGAAATACGTGAGATTTATAAATAATTGCATTTAATTTATATAAAAATTACTAATTCTAATGCAGCTAACACTTTTTTAATTTTATATTTAAACAAACTAAACTTTTATTATTATTATTTCTATAAATATTATTAAATAGTTAAAAACATTGTTATAAATAGTACTTCAGTTAGCGTTTAGGATATTTTTATTCATTCTTTGTTCATCTGTCGGCGAGGTAATATCAAAACAGTTTATAAACAGTGAACCTATCAGATGTACACTAATTCTATTATTAATATTTAACGGTGAAAAAGGCGAGAGTAACTGTTAATAAAAAAATTAGTATAGAATAAATGTTCGCAATTTAATTTTAAATTTTTTAGCTCACTTTTTTTAGAAAAAGGAGAGCTTATGCATTTGAACATGTCCGTCTGTCCGTCTGTACGTTCGCAGTCTTATATTAAATAAGTAGATTTCCCGATTTCTTTAAATTAATTATGGAATTTTTACTTTTTTCACTTGATTTAACTATTAAGTTTTTTACATAAGTAAACCTTAACCTATGAAAAAGTAAGCTCTCTATGAATGTGTCGTTCTTGATTATATAATTAAAATAGACTAAATCTAGAAAAACCATGACATTTTTATTTTGGCAATAAATGTTAAATTAACATAATAAATCGGTTAATATCCCTTAATTAATATAGGAAATCGTCTAAAAATTCTTTTTTTATATGATGAACAAAATCTTTAATTAACATTAGAGTGCGGTCAATGTGACAGATACAGTGCAGTGTAGTGACAGTTAGAAAATAAATGATAGTTTGATGAAGTATTGGTTATTTTGATATGTTTTCTAATTTATAATCAAATCCAAAAGTAAGGAAACATAATATAACCAAAAAGTATACCCACAAGTTTTTGGTGAATCAAAACTATGCGTTTATAAAAGTTCGATTTTTTGACTATATTCACACCTATTTGCGCTTCTCTCCTTCAGGTTACACAATCAGTTGGTCAATTTGTCTATTTTCTAGATTGATAAGAAAAAATCAAAAAACCTTAGTGGTGCTATAAATACTATAGACCGGCAACAACTACCAACATAAACTACATCTCTTTGGGTATTTCCTCATCAATGATTTTAACAGAATTTTAACTAATAACATGTTCAATAAAAATTTTATGCTTTAGAAATAATCTTATTGATTTTGTATAATAACAAACTGTAACATTAATGTTTAATTGCAATTAGTTTTAACAAAACTTTACAATTATAATATAAATGGATTAGATAAAAATCATTTTTTTCAAATTAATTCGAAATGACCAAATATAGAACAAAAATCCTGAAATTTTTGTATTTAACGTATTTTTGATGAATTTTCTATTAGTTTCATTAAAGATTAATTCATTAAATTTAATAACTTATAAATTCAAAGAGAAAAAATAAATTCATAAAGAGCTCACTTTTTAACTCATTTTGTAAAAGTCAGCTATTGGATTTGCAATGTCTATCTGTAACTCTGTTTATCTGTAGACTTTTTTTAGATCACAAAAATAAGGCAAAAATGATCAAAATTGGGCCAAAAATTGGTCAAAACTGAGTCTTAATTGGGTCAAAATTGGCTTTAATAGGGCCAAAACTGGGCTTAAATTGGGTTTTAAAAGACTTAAAATGGGGAAAAATTTGTCAAAAATGACAGAAAATAGTTTGTAAAATGGTTAACATCGGAGCAAATAAGTGTAAATTTTGGTGTCAAGCGTCTTATTAATTATACTAAATCACGTTATTACACGCGCCTACATGTGACTATAAGCACATAATTTGATGTTACTTCGTCGACAGCTAAACTATGAATGATTAAAATTTAACTAAACAATCACTTAAGTAATATTTATAACAATATTTTAAAGTACATAAATTTTTAGCGAAAGAATAATAATTAAAAGTTTTGTTAGTTTAAAAATATAAATCAATAATGTAAGCCAACAATAGATTTAAAGTAAAGTGAGCGCATTACTATTGTTCATTCTTGTTTTATAGGTTAATGCCCTCATTCGCCAGATTTATATTAATTTTTAAGCCAAATTGTAAATCACTTTATTAATATAAGAAAATTGGTAAAACATCTTAATTTATATAAGACTGCGAACATACAAACGGACGGACAGACGGACATAGTCAATAGCTTAAGCTCGCATTTTTTTAAAGAAAAATGCTAGCCAAAATTTTTTCTGGGATAAAACAATTATTAAAAAAGTGAATTTATAGCTTTTTTAAATTAATTTATACTGAATAAATCTAACTTTTTTCGATAAATCAACTAACAGACAAAATACAGCGTTATTTTTACCATCTTTGAATATGTTAAGAATATCAAAGTTTTATTTTAAATAAAAACACATTTGAGGATTAATTTAATTAAAAACTTATTATAATAAAGCGAATAATCAATAAATAATACTTAAACATATCTGGACTGGCTATTTTATATGAAATGAATGTCTGACTAACTTTTATTTAAAATTAAAATCATATTCCTTATAATTCATGTTTATATGTAAGTTCAGCATTAAATATTAATTACAAATGAAGATTATTTTATTAAGTCAATTTTAGTTAATTAAATAATTAATGCATAAATTATACAAAATTTAAATTAATTTCAAATAATTACCAGTTGCAGCTATTGATTTCTATATTAATACAAAGAATAATGAAAGTAATAAAAAATAAATCATTCAACAATTTAATTGGAAGTTATTTACAGTATTGAAACGCTAACGAAAACAAAATAAGTATAGCTGAAACGATTTTAAACTACTTGTTAATTAAGTTCATTGTTTAGTTAAAAAAATTTATTCAAACTTAATAAATAACATCAACCTTGAAATTGATATACGTCACATTAGTCCTTAAACAGAACCTAAAAATATTATCAAAACTTAAGCCTTGAATTTGAACAAATTTGCATATTTTAATTAATAATATCTAAGTGTTAACTAATATACTTTATATCTCATTAGTGAACCTTACTGTTTGTTGACAATTGTTAAATATATTTATAAAATTATTTTACAGCCTTAAACAATTTTATAATAAGCTGAGAAAATATTTCATTCTAGATAATAATTTTCCATTTTTTATCTTACGAAATACTCAGATTTATGGATTTAGGAATGTCCATCCTTCAGGTGTGCACACTCTTATGTTGCTAAAAATATTTTGGTTTTTATATTAATTTAGGAATTTTGTTCTTTATATTAATTAAGGGGTTTTGACCTCTTTCTAATGTTAAAAAAGGGATTTTAGGTCAAAAAGGTAATAAAAAGTGTTAAAATGTACAAAATTATGCTCATTATTATCATTAAGAGTCAAAATTACACAAAATTGTGTCAATAATATGGAAAAATGTCAATAAGTGCATAAAATTGTCAAAATGGCCATATATGTATCAAAACAGGCAAAATTCGGTTAAATAGAGTTAATTTAATAATAAGTGATTAAAATTTGTTTTAATAATATTAATTTTTATTTCAATATAGCACAAAATTTAAATTTTGCATTAAAACTTTATTAATCATTGTGGTTTCTTATTATTTAATTTCTATAACACTGCAAAAATTTAATTATTATTAAGTTTATTCTTTGTAATTATTTTAATGATTATTCAGATTATTGAAAAAATATTAATGAAAATTACATGAAACATAATTTTTTTATCATTGTAAATCAATATAATAAATTTTCAAACATAATAATTGGTTTTATGAAGATTTTAAATAATTTATTTCATAATTAAACTTATCAAAATATTAACTGCGATTCAATGCTGCATTAAGTACTTTTTAAAAAAATCTTAATAAAGTAACAACTGTAAATATGTGTTTAAGCCATTTTTACTAATATTGTTAATTTATTGTCAATTATAAGTTTGGTTCAACTTACGATAAATGTTATTAAGTTTTATTGTAATGCAAAAATTCATTGAATGTATGAATTAGTAAATGATTTATATGAAATACAAAACATGTTAATCTGTATCCTTATAATATATTAACATCATCTTCTTTTCTCTGTCACGCGCCTTAACTATTGTAAAATCACCTTATTTTACGAATATTTCTTAACAATATCTAAAAAAATAAAAAATATTTACTAATAAATAACAATTACAATACACGAGTAAAAAGTGTTAAATACAACAATAAAACAAAATGGCAGCTAATATAAACAATATATTATTTTAAATTGTCAAAAAATGTTATCTCCACGCGAAGCTGCATTCTAACAAGTTAATATTCTCTCTATCCGTCTCTCTCTCTCTCTCTCTCTCTCTCTCTTTCTATCTCTCCCCCTCTATCCCAATATAGAACAATAGTAAATAGAGCGAGAAATGTGAGGTTTGAAAATCTATAATATAGTGGCTTAATTAGCTATATTTAGGTTTAGAATGTAATAAATATTTGAAAACGATAAACTTATTATTGCTTATTTTATTTATGAATGTGAGTAATTATGTTTTAATCTTCTTGTAGCTAGTTAGTACTAATATCTATGTATCATAAAAAATATTTAAATTGATTACAACTAATTACAATTAATATAAAATAGTTATTTTCTTAAATTTATGTGTTCTTTGTTCTAAAATTTTATACATTGTGTTCGTGTTTTTTTTGTGATTTGAATAAATTCACAATTATTTAGATCGAATCGGTAAGAAATTTAAAACATATTAAATATATTGTTAAAATTTTTATCAAAAAGAATTGTTAAATATATTAAATCAACAAAAATGAAAAAACTTAAGCCAAACAATATTAGATTACACTCTACAAATTAATTCCATTTTAATAATTTAAGTTCACATAAATATAAACTTAAAGCTTTAATAAATATAGTATTAAAAACATGATCGATAATGTTATAATATTTGATTTTGTAAATATAGTTTCAGTTAGTATATGGTCGCTGAAATGGTGATAATATCTAACTGTTAAGTTAGTTTCAGTTAGTTTAATGTCGCTGAACTTGTCATATTATCTGACTTTGTAAAGTTAGTATCAATTGTTAGTGATGCTTTAAATGTCAAAAATTAAGAATTTTTCTTAACTTTTAAAAGAATCCCGATATTACTTCACAATTAAGTCAAAAAGATTTAGCCAGACAAATTCAACAAAGATGGAGAAATCAGCCAAACTCTCAACAACAAGACATTCATAATCAAGATGCCTTAATGCATCTAAAACAATAATTTTGGTTTAACACCTATAAGATCACATAACTCTTTATCACGTCATAGACGTTACAAGAAATTCTCTCAAGATAATTATATTGCATGTATAAATCAAGACCCTATTTTATGAAAGGACAAACGATGACCAATGTGATTGAAGAACTTAGGATGCAATAACCAATAGAAATTTTTATATTCTGCTACAAAATAACACATGAAATATTGCTAGACTGAGTAGCGATGATTCATGCAGGCATTTACTTAATAAAGTTGACATTCTATGTTCAAAATGTTTTTCTCTGTTTTGGAAAGAAGTGAAACCTTCTGGCTCAATGGAAACACACCTTCATTATATAATAAATGTTGGATAAATGAGAAAATATCATTTTCAACTCTTTCTAATTGTATACAAGTCTTTAAATAAATATATAATGAAGAGCATTCTTTTACTCGAGATTTTGGGTTACATAACTAATATTTAGGGAAGTGAAAATCGTTAGAAAAAAAGGTGCAAAATCGTTTATTAGTCGTTTGAAAAATTGCACCAAAATCGTTTAAAAAATCGTTTGAAAATTTTTTATTTTCAGTTACAAAAATGAATTATAATATACAATCATATAATACTTTATGTTTTCTTCAGTGAATCGTTTTCTATTGTCCCTAAAAAATGCTTTATATTTAGAAAAAGATCTTTCAACATCAACAGAAACTAACGGACAAAATTCGTGCCTTATTTTTTCTTCCATTCTAACATTGTCTGAAGTAAAAGAAATCAAATCTGGATTTTTTCTTAATGAGTTTTCTAATTTAATGGCATAATCAGTATCACTAATTAAACTTTGTGCTTCCTTTAACAAATTCAATTGCGATGTTATTGTTAAACTTGAAGTTTCAAACTTTTTAATAATTTGAGCCAACTTAACAACTTTTCGCAAACCATATAACTGACTTTCTAGTTCTTTTAATTTTTTATTTTTTAATTGTTTGCAAAGGTTTTTATGTGCTTCTGTTGAAGATGTTGGCTTATAATTTACCATAAAATTTTTGACTTTTTCAAAATTTTGTAAATGATAAGCTACAGCGTTAAGCCATGTACCCCAACGTGTTCTGTTTGGAATCGGTGGTAAAGTTAAGCCAGTTTGGTATTTAAAATCAATTTTTCTTTGATTTGACTTTATCAGCACTTTTTTACAATTGACTAAATAACTATTAACTAAAGGATTTTTTATCTCAATTTCCTTTGCGACAATATTAATAGCGTGTGCTAAACATGTAATATGCTTTTTCTTTGGAAATATTATATGCATTTTCTTAATTTTCTGAATTGCTAATATCATGTAAGCGGCTTGATCAGATAATATAAGTTCTAATTTGCTGTATCGATTAGTTTTTGGCCAAAGAACAGCACAACAATCAAGTATAATATTCACAATAGCATCGCTATTTGTCTTTAAAATGAATTTTGTTTCTAATAATAATGATTTAGTTTGAGTGCCGTTTAAAACTCCTACCATAACATTTACCAAATACCTCTGAGAACTGTCAGAGGTTTCATCAATAATAAAATAAACATAGTTTTCTCCAATATATTCAATTATTTTCTGTATTTTTAAATCATATTCATTTTTCAATAATGGTCTAATTGTTGACGGATGTGGAATTTTCTGTTGATTCCATTTTTGCAGAAATTTTCTAAAATTTGGATTTAAAAGTTTATGGAACGGTATATCTGCAGATAAAAATGCTTTTGCTAATTCGCAATTGAAGTTGTTTTCAAGAATTTCGATTTCACTTTGTTTTGATATTTGTTCTTCTATTAATATTTGTTCTAATTTGTTAATATTTTTCTTATGATTTTCACTATTTATATGTTCACATATTCGCGAGCAAAATGTTTTTTCTGTATAATTTATATTAATAGAGCATTTTGTACAGAAAATAAGATTTTTGTTTCTATTAAGTACCGTATATTGTCTAATAGCTCTATTAATTTTTGTCACTAATGATATTTTTTCTCTTCCCATCTTTAATATATTTATTTATTATTTAACCATTAATAAAAGCTAACGCATGACTGTTATAATCAGTTTTTATATTACATAAATGTCGTTTTAAAAACTGAAAAATCGTTTATTATGGTTAAAATCGTTTGATATTTCATGAATCGTTTGATTTATCAAAAATCGTTTATTTCGTTTAATTCGTTTACTTAAATTTTTTTAATTTGAGTCTTAAATGGGTTATTAAATAGATTTCAATAGAAATGGTTACTGTTTTGTATAATCGTTAATTAACGATTTTCACTTCCCTACTAATATTATAACAATATGATTTCAAAAATGGCAAAAATAGTTGCAAAAGAGGGCTTGAATTGGGTCAAAAATGATTTAAATTGGGCTAAATTAGTAAAAATTGACAAATGAACCAATAAATACTGAATATAATGATTTAAAAATAGTACCTATCAGGATTTTGTGTTTTTAAAAAAATTATCACAAATATGATTTTAAGATTTAAATAGTTTTCAGTCGTGTTGTTTAGCTTTTTGAATGTTAAAGCAAAAGTTGAATTTTTTTTGACATTTACTTTCTCATGAAGTGAAGGTAAATAAAATTGAAATGAAAAAAACTGTTAAAATCGATAGTAAAATATATGTGCAAATAAACGTTTTCGAAAATGTATATTCAAAATCCAATTGAAATCAATATTGCCAAAGTAAATCAAAAGACAAATTATTTGAATTTAACTTTTAAAAATTGTATTAAAAAGCGAAATAAAAAAGCTAAAGTAAAATAAAAATTCTATTAAAAGCAAAAGCAAAATGCAGACAAATTTAAAAATTTCTATTAAAAGCAAAAGTAAAATACTAGTAAAATTAAAAAGAAAACAAAAAGAAAAAACAAAAGACAATCTAAATTAGAATAAAACACAAAAGCAAAAGTGAAAGAAAATCAAAATTTAAATTTGAAAGTTAAACAACAAAAGTTTTCAGTTTTGTGTTGTTTGTTATAAACACAATATCCTTAATAATAATAATAATAATAATAATTTTACTTCAAAAACATGTCTGAGATATACATTAATCAAAGTAGTGGTTCAATAAATTAATAAATTTTATAAAATTACATTCATTTCTAATGTTTTGAGGAAGACAATTAAACAAATTTACAGAATAATCAAACAAATGTTTATCAGATTTACAAAGTCTATTCATTTTTTTAAAACATTTTACACCATATCTTGAGGTTTCAAAAAAGTTTACAACATCAAACCATTCATTATTAATTTCGGGAAACTTTTGTTTAATTTTAAAAAACAGTTTAAGAATTTGAATGTTTCTTCTCTTTTCTAAAGAATTTATATCTAAAAACTCAAGTCTTTGAAAATAATTTAAATCATTCTTCCCTAATTTAAAACATATATATTTAGTAACTTTTTTTTGAATTTTTTCTAATCTATAACTTTGAGTTTTATTATAAGTTAGACATAAATTACTATATTCTAATATCGGCAAAATATAACATTGATATAATCTTAGAAATGTTTTACCATCAGCTCTTTTACATATATTTTTCAAAGTAAAGAATTTTTTAAGAGCCTTTTCGCAAATCATATCTAAATGGCTATTAAATAACATTTTATTATCATATACAATGCCGATATGTTTATGACTTATGACATTTTTTAAAAAGGAATTGTTTATTTTATATGGATATATAGTTGTACTTTTCAAAGAAATTCTCATAAATTCACATTTTTCTGCATTTAATTTCAATGAGTTGTCTATACAATAATTGATAACATTATTCAAATCTGACTGAAGAACATGACAGTCATCTGTGTTATATATCACTCTCATTAAAACTAAATCATCCGCAAATTTATATATAAAACTTGTAATATATTGAACAATGTCAGACATATAAACATTAAAAAGCGTTGGACTAATTACGCCTCCCTGAAACACACCTGAAGTTGGCTTTAATACACTCGAATAACAATTATTATATTTAACAATTTGTTCTCTGTCTTTAAAACAGTCAATCAAAATGTCATAAAAAAGACCACAAACATTGTAAAGTTTAAGTTTTTTAAAAAGTCTTTGATGAGAGACTGTGTCAAAAGCATCACTTAGGTCGAGAAATATCAAATCTATTCCAATAATTTTTTTATTAAATGCGTCATAAATTTGTTTTTGTAAATCAATATGTAAGTTACATATCCCTTTTCCTAATCTATAACCATATTGTTCTTTAGGAATTATTTGATTTGACTCTAAGAATGGCATTAATTTATTCAATAATATTGTTTCAAAAATCCTAAAAACATTCGGTTGTACTGATATACAGCGATAAGAATTGAATACTTGTTTGTTTTTATTACTTTTTAAAACAGGACTTACTATTGCTTTTTTCAGTTCGTTTGGTATTTCTCCAAACTCAATAATTTTATTAAATAAACAGTAGAATATTTTTGAACATCCATTCAAACATTCCTTTATTACAGTATTTTTTATGAATGTCATTCCTTCAGACTTAAAATAATTGAGATTCTTTAGTGCAATTAAGATATCATTCATTGTTATAGTAACCTTATCTAATTTTTTTGTATAATTTATGCAAATATTCAGGTTATCTGATACTGAACTAGTAATAAATTTTGATTCGAAAACAGACTTAAATTTTTCAACTATTTCTTCATTAAATGTTATTGGATTTCCATTATCAATAAAACATAAATTATCTGAGTTTTGATTGAAATTTTTAATTTTTTTATAAAGTGCTGAAAAGTTATTTGATTTTCCAATAAGTTTATTAAGCTTATTTGTTTCAAATAAGTCTATTTCAATGCCAATTCTTTTAGTTAAGAAATTGTATTTATCATAAAAAGACTCATAATTTGACTCAAACTTTAATAGTTTTCTTCTATTTTTAATAAGTTCACGAATGTAACTATTGTACTGTTTTCTAGGATTTATTGTAATTTTAATGGTTTGCACTAATGAATTGAAAATTTCAATGTATTTCTCTTTTATTATTAAATATACACTATTAATATTGTCTGTATTTTGAGTCAAACTGAACCAATCAATGTTATAAAGCTCTTCATTAAGTTGACTCAAAACAGATGGATTCAAGTCTAACTTATGAAATGTTTTTGTCTTATATTGATTACAATTTTCTATCATAATATCAAACATTAAAGCCATGTGATCACAACTTTGCGCAATGTTAGGCACTAATTTAAAACTTTGAATCAATTGCTTATTACTTGTGAAAAACAGATCTAAAACCGACTTTGGTTTATTTGAAGGATACGTTAAAAACTCATTTATCTGTTCTAACCCATAAAATAAGAATAATTCTTTAACACTATTTGCTTTATTGGATAGTTTTCCATTAGATTTAGTAAAATTGAGATTTAAATCTCTTAAAAAACATAAAATATCGTAAGAACCTATGTCTATGTCATTAAAACGTTTGTATAAATAGTCTTTAAAATTGATATCCATGTTAGGAGGTCTATACAATGTATATATTAACAGACAGTAATTTTTTGTTTTTAACAGTTATTTCTATAAATATATCCTCATAATCAGAACTTAGATGTTTTTGTGAACAATTAAAAACATTTTTTACTGCAACTAACACACCACCTCCTCTACATTGTCTATCTCTCCTATAAAAATTGTAATTTTCTAAAATATACTTGTCCGGAAAGGTATCATTAAGCCAAGTTTCATTTAAAATTATAATATCAAAATTGTATTGAATAACCATTGCTTTAAGTTCATTAATTTTGTTAACAATACTGCGAGTGTTTGCAAAAAATACCCTAATTATCTGACCTATCTTACGTAGTTTGTCATCATTTGCTGCTGTAATGGCCACTGGAATACTGGTGTTTTGTGGCTGATTGGAGGACCAGGGTATTGTTGAATTGGATTGACTAAAAAATGACCATAATTTGGTTGTAATCCAGAAGAACTTGGGACGTTGTGAAAGATTTGTTGTCCGAATTTATGATTGTGTTCACTTTGATGACGATTAAATTTCTTATTTTTGTGATAGCATTGGTAGGAAAGATGTCCGTGTTTTCCACAAACAAAACAACTCTTATCAGATTTATTTTCTTTGTTTTTTTCTTTTTTGCTGTGAAATGACCTTTTGTTAGACTGAACTCTTATTTTGCTTTTGTTAAAATTTTGAGGAAAAACCAATTTTTCTACCAATTTCTCAAGAATACTGATCCGATCCTCAATTGTCTTCTCTTCCAATGAAATGCTTTCTTCCGAATCTTGAGTGGATATTAAATTTTCTTGTGAATTAATGGCCGAATTTTCACTGATTTCATTACTAATAATGTTATGGCAAATATGACTTGAAGTGGGCGTTATTTTATTGACATTTTTCTCTTGATTGATTCCTTCGACGACACAATTAACTAATTCATTGATCCATAATTTGACAGTATTTTTACCAACAATTTTCTTATTTTGTAATTCATTAATAAAATAAGTTTGTTTCGATAATAACTCATCAAAAATTTCTCTGTTAAAATACAACACTTCAGTCATGTTTTGCGACATTATTAAAAGTTGATTTTGAAGTTTTTGTTAATACATTATAGTTAAAATAATTGGGTCAAAATTGCGCCAAAACTGAGTCAAAATGTGCCAAACTGGCTTAAATAGGGGCAAAATGGGCTTAAATATTGTCATAAATGACTAAAAATAAGGCAAAATTAAATTAAAGAGGGGCTAAAATGGGCTTAATTTTGTTCAAAATTGACTAAAAATGGGGCAAAACTGTATTTAATTTTTCCAAAAATGACTAAAAATGGGGCAAAATTTGTCAAAACTAACAATTAATCGGTCATAAAATGGTAAATATCTTGAAAAAATATGAGTATATTTTGGTTTCACGCGTCTTAATAATTATACTAAAACATATTATGACACGCGCCTAATTGTATTATCTATAACACAATTTTGATGTTACCTCGTCGACAGCTAAACTAATGAATAAAAATAACTTTAACACTCACTGAAGTACTATTTATAACAATGTTAGAAAGTACATAAAAATTTTAACGAAACAATAATAATTAAAAGTTTTGATTGTTTTAAAAATAGAAATCAATAATGAAAAACAACAATAGAATAAAAGTGAAAGTGAGAGCATTACTAATGTTCATTCTTGTTTTATTTGATATAATTGATTTTATATTTTACTTAAAATAAAATTATTATTATAATTTATTAACAAAATTAATCAAATTTAAAAGACATTATTCTAATAAGTTAAAGTAGTTTTTAAAATGACATAAATAAGTCACATAATTATTTAAACTTTTCCATTAATTTAAATGTAAATGATAAAACAATTCATAGATAAATGTCAGATGATCTTTTATACCAACGAACAGAACTTAGGTTAATTCCAAAAATTTGAATTAATAATATCTAGAACGAAAAGAGTTCACTTTGATTCAAATATTTTTTAAGTGAACAGTTATGTAAATTAGTTTACGTTACTTAGTAAATATGTGCATTTATTTTGCATTAAAACAGTTTATTATATTGTTGCTTAAAAATTTTAAAAACTATAAAAAACTTTTAAAAAACTCAAAAAAGTCAAGGAAGTTTTTGGTCAACAATTGTTTTTAATTCATTATTAAAACGGACATAAGAAAGTCATAACAACAACCACACATTCATAGTGAGCTCATTATCTTTATATTTTATTATAAACTAAAAAGTTTAGATTATAATTTGTTTAATTATAATTTAGTCTACAATTTTCTAATATGTCAATTTAAATTAACATAAAATACGTCATAAATTCCGTAAATAAGCTATAGCGGTTGGATGAAGACAAACATGCATGGTCAAGTCCATAATTCTGCTATACTTTTATGATATTGAACAAAATAAGTCAAAAAATGGTCACAAAAATTAAATTAAGCGACATACAGTCCAGTAAGCATAATGTCAATAATATTACATGATAAATAATTGTATTCTGTTGAATAGCATTTAATTCAGGAAACGTAGACAGAATTACTTATGCTTTACTTACTTATAAGATTGTTACAAAATATTAAATTATTACATAAAATTAAGAATAATTTTCAAGCTAAATTTAAGTCAATTAATGAAAATATCTTCTGTAACTCTGTTATTCTGGTTTTTGTAGACTTTTTTAAATAAGAAATCATTATGGGCAAAAAAATTTCAAGTGTTTTTATGAACAGTTAATTTAATTAAAAGTTATTAAACACTAAAAATGCGCCACTCTTCTGATCATCATCCTTCGTACTTATACTAATACTAGAGATCCGCTACATATTTGCTGTTTAAAAAAATGTTATCAATTGCGCGTCCGTCCGCACGTTTCTTTCCATTCTCGCATCTACTTTTGTTTTCAACCGTGTGTTCAGTTCTAATTTTGATTAATTTTGAAGAGTTATTAAATCTGTGTA
>JAQIXJ010000978.1:0-24911 GCA_034700185.1 Phthiracarus laevigatus | reverse complement strand
AAATGAAGAGGACTATCCGTTTGGTTATCACGATCAAAACAGTCCTATTGATAAAAATTACACGAAATCCGTAATTTATCCAAACGCTAATCAATGTCTTGAAGCGCAAAACACTCGTAAGGAAATCCTGCGATACTTTAATCAAGTAACCAGTTTTTTGATGCCACATCCGGGAAGATTGGTATCGAAATCTACATTTAAAGGCCAAAACGAATTTATGGAAAAAGATTTCATCGAAAATATCGGTAATTTAGTGCCAAAAATGCTCGCAATCGATAATCTTGAACCAAAACAAATTGGCGGACAATTACTTACGGGAAATATTTTGAAGCAGTATCTGATAAAATGGGCAGAAGTGATCAGAACCCAAAAAATACCAGAGGCTAAGAGTCTGACGTCAGCGACTGCTGAAGTCAACTATATTTTAGCATTAAAACACTCTTTAAATCTGTATCAGACAAATATGAATGGATTTATTGAAACTAAACCAACCGATGAGTTGCTGTGCAGTTATCACGAAACTACAAAATCAAAGAGTTTGGACTATTTTTTGAATGAACCGAAAGTTAGAATAAGTGATGATAGAAAGTCACAAATGTGTGATGAATTGAATACTAGTATCGAACAAACGTTCGTGATTTTGCGAACAAATAATAGCCATAGAATTGACAAAGAAAACACTGAAGAGAAACTGAATGAAGCATTTGCCACACAATTAAAAATGCAGTTCGAATTGGACGACAATAAGAGAGAAAATTGGCGAAAGATTACTGATCTTCAAAGCAAGATCACTGATGTGCAGGAAGAGTCTAAGGTTCTTATATCTAATTAAATCTTAAATTAATTTTGCTGGAGGTTTTTTAAATACATTTCAGGTAAAACAGTTGGAACAGGAAAAGCGCTTTAAAGAAGAGACCGATAGAATGAGATTGAATATGGATGAACAGAATTCGGAACACAGAAAAATGTTGGATGATTTGGAAAGAAAACATGCCCAACAGAGGCAAGAGTTTGTTCGAAACAATAATGAATTAACGGAACAAAAAGTATTGCGTTTCCATTTTGGTCAAACATTTATAAACTAATTAATGATTTGTTAAACGTTTAGATCAGGCAATTCGAACAGCAAAAGCGTATGATTGAAGAGCATTCTAATAAAATGGAACGGAAGATGCAAAATCAATTGGAAGAACAGCGAAGAGAAACGGAAAGGGAGAGAGAGAATACTCAGAGATTAATAGAAGAGGAGAGAAAAAATAGAGAAAAAGCGGAGCAAGAGATAAATGAAATTAGAAGGGAGTCGATGAAGCGTTCCAGTGATGACGATGGAGCTTTCGTGTCTGTATTGAAAGGACTTGGGAAATTAATTACATTTAAGTGGTTTTAAAAGTCAAACAAGTTTAATTTTAATTTGTCACCTTTAATTAATTTAATTAAATTTTGACGAATTATGAAATAATACGACAGAAAAAATATTTAACATAAAATTTTGATTATTAAATTTTGCATATAAGATTCAAATGTTTAAAATCATTCTTTATAAAAAAACATAACTGATTTTTTATCTGACTTTTTTGGCATATATCTGGTCCGTCTATTTTTCCGTCCTTCTGTCCAATTATGATAATTAAGGGATTTCACGTCAATAATGGCAAAAATTTGGTCCAAAATAGGTATAAAAATTGTCAAAAATGTCAATAATTACTATTAAACATAAATAGAGTAAAATGGGCAAAATAACATGTCAAAAAGCCAGAATAAAGTTATAAATGACCAAAATTTGGTAGAATGTGGGGCCGGAGCTCCTGTTTTTATATCGAATAGGTAAAACTATGTCAAAATAATTGTTAAAATATTCAAAATATTGTCAAAAACAAGAATGGCACATTCATATAGAGCTCACTTTTTCTTAAGTTATTGCATACTTAATTATCAAATGTCTAAGTTTTTAAGCAAAAACTGAAAAATGGCAAATCTTTTTATTTATATAATAAATTTGTGAAATGCCTTAATTAATCTAGGACTGCGGACAGGAGGACGGACGGACGGACGGACATACTCAAATCCATAAGCTCTACTTTGACTCTTCAAAGTGAGCTAAAAAGTCCAAACTTATGTCGGATGATTTAGTTTTAATATTAATTTTAGTGATTTTATGGAATAATCGGCAAAATTTTGAAAAAATAATAAAAATTAGGTAAAATCAGCCAATAAAATTTGAGCGGGAGATTCCGTTTTTATAGTAATATTATTGGCAATTATGGACCAAATCGAGTAAGAATAACCAAAATACTGAACACTAGTTCCAGTTTTATTAGTAATATTGGCAATTGTGTGTCAATATCGAGTAAAAATAGCTAAAAATCTAAATTGGATATTCCGTTTTTTAGTTATAATTAATACAATTAGGATCAAAATCGAGTAAATAAAGCAGCCATATACTAATTGATACTAACTTTACAAAGTCAGATATTATTACCGTATAGATCTTGTTTAATAATAATTTTGTTAATTTTGATATTTTGTATGTTTATTGTGATTAATGGTAAATTTTCGAAACAGCTCTCTGTTAAAGTAGTAGTAGTATAAGTATTAGCGTAAAGAATTTGAAATGCGTAAATCTATTTATAAATCAAAAATTTTATTTGAAAATTACAAAAAATAGTTATATCTTGTAAAACTTGAAGGTTTTTTTGAAACATAAAGTGAAAATTATACAGTTTAATGCTGGTTGCATTATGTTTAATTATCTATTCAAAATGATTAATGCCAAACTGTTACGTCACTATCCTTTCAGAATGTGTAATGCATACAAATGTATGTTTAACTATCGTTTCAAAATGTATAACTATTTATTAATGGATTGCAATAATAGACTAATTTTTGATTAATTTGAAATTTCTTCCCTATTTAAACATGTAAATAAATATCTACCAAATTTTAGAAGCATTTATAACAATTTTGTTGGGAAATAGATTGTGGAAATGTTTCATTAAGTTGATGCAATGTGTCTTCAGTAAAAAGCAGTCCTCTTTTTATTAAAGTTTTACATTTATTAAGTAATCTTTCTTTTGGAATAAAGAAATAAAGAGTACGCATGTAATAGAACTAAATAATGTAAATGAGCTTCGATTAAGTTTCTTATCATTATTTTTTTTAGAAAAGGAACATTATCAAAGACAAAATATGCTCATTCAACATTCGGCTCATCCCGTGCATATAAATAGAAGAATTGTGGAAAACTGGAAACCTAAATTGAATGCATTAAATAACTTATTTGCATTTCAATGAATAACAATAACTAAAGATTCATTGCTGAACATAATGAACATGTTCGATATCGTATAGAGCCAACAGTTGGGAAGTAGTGTTTCATTCAATCATTCACTTATCTGATTTACTTAAACTACATTTACCGGGGAATGATCGAATAATTTCGCACGACAATGCTTTCTGGACAAGGATTATATGGAAATTAATTAAATTTTCATAATTCAGTAGTGTTGTGATAATAATTAGTTCGTAATTATTATTACAGTGAAATCAATATAGATAATTATTAGTTTGCATGTTTTAATATAATTTATTTTGTTAATTTTTATCATATAAATTCCCATATATTAAAATGGATGAAAAAAATTCTAATTCATACGTTAACCTTGGGTTTTTTTCTTTATTTTTATTCACTTTTTTTCATTTGATTTTTAACATAGAGTTATCATACAGTTTTTTTCATTAGATTTTAAAGCAAGTATTATATAATAAATTTTTATATACCAAATAATACATAATAAAATCGGCCAAAAGTTGAAATATAATAAAAAAACGCAGAGATGAGGGGTATTAAATACTACTAATATCTACGAAAAATCTTTAAACTGATTATGTTCTTAATGATCCAACATTATGAATAAGTTCCTATTTTTCAGATTTCGAGTATTTCTAACATACTGTATAGCATATTAAAATTTAATGTCGAACCTTTAGTATTTTTACATTAAACTACAAATGTTAAAAATCAATAACGTTGCACTATAACCATATAAACTAACTTAAATTAAATTTAACGTAACTTAAGTAAGTAGATAAAATCAACTTACAATGACTTAAAAATTATTAACATTGTGATTGTAAGACTGATATTGGTCAAATAATATTTTATAATACAAACTTATTTTAAAAAAGAAAGAACATTAGTAAGTCGCTGACTTTAACTTTAAATCTAATGTCTTACATTATTGATTTCTATTTTTAAACAAACAAAACTTTTAATTATTATTATTTCGATAAAAATTTTCATGTGCTTTAAAATATTGTTATAAATAGTTCTTCAGTATGTGTTAAAGTCATTTTTATTGATTGATAGTTTAGCTGTCGACGAGGAAACATCAAAATTGTGTTATAGATACAATTAGGCGAGTGTCATAACGTGTTATATTATAATTAGTAAGACACGTGACACCAAAAAAACTCTTATTTGCCCGGATAATAACCATTTTTAAACGATTTTGTGTCAGTTTTGACCAATTTTGAACCATTTTTAGTCATTTTTGACCAAATTTAAACCCACTGTTGCTCTTATTTAAGCCAATTTTGGCACATTTTGACTAAGTTTTTGCCCAATTTTGACCCAATTAAGTCCATTTTTCCCTGATAATTGTGATCTAAAAAAATTCTACAGACACACAGACAGACAGACGGACAGACGGACATGTCTAATCCAATAGCTGACTTTTTCAAATTAAGCTAATGAGCTAAAAAGAACTTAAGTGACTTAAAACGATAACTACTAATTGTCTCTTTAATGACTCTTTAACTATTTCTTACTGAACATTTATTTACTAATCTAGCTAATAATTTAATTTATTGACTATTTCTTGATTAATTTCTGAGTCCTGGTGTCTCCTAGCTGAATACCTATTGGATCCTAGGCCAAATCTAACTCCCTCAGAATACTACTGTCTCCTTGAAGACTTATAATAATTTCAACTGACATTTATTTGACTCTGATAACTCCTAGTTGACTCCAAATAACTCCTTATGATAAATTTCTGAATTCTACATCATAATCATTATTGTAAACGGTATTTCAATCTTTTTTGTCATCGTTAACGTAATTTTCATCATTTACCCTCGTTTATTAGTTCAATTTCACATAAGTTACAATTATTCAATTTTTTTATTCTGATTCTTTGGTTATAACTGAATTTATTACAACTTTTTAAAATTTTATTTGAGTCTACCTCACCACGTTCGCTCGCTCCCATTATTTTATATTTTCTGTTATAAGTTAATTATTATTTTAAAAGCAGAAGAAATCAAAAACAAATCACTTTATTATCGTTTTTTTTGTGGCATATGCCACTTTATGTTATGACATTTTTGCCGAATTTCCATATATTGACTAGATATTTCGACCTTTTTGAGATTATAAATCCATATTTTTACTGTAAATAGCGGCATATGCAACTTTTATTATTCATTAATTTTTGTCATCTTAGCCTAATTTTACAAATTTCGGCCAGTTTTTTTGGTAATTTTTTACCATTTTGAGTCTGTAAGTCAATATTTATACAGCAAAAACCGGCATATTCCACTTTTGGTATTAATTAAATTTCATCATATTAGCCTAATTTTTCCAATTTTGGCTAGCTTTTCGGTATTTTTTTTCCACTTTGAGTCTGAAAATCACTATTTTTGTCAAAACCGGCATATGCCACTCAATTTTTATTCTTTATTTTGACCATTTTTGCCTAAATTTGTATATTTTGACCAGTTTTGCTATTTTTCAACCAAAAGCGGCATGTTCCACTCACATTTTAACATAAATTTTGGCTATTTTATAAGATCTTGACTATTTCGACACAATTTTCTCCATTTTTGACGCCTTAAAAGCCATCTTTGAGCATACTTTTTGTATTTTTGACCGTTTATTTTGTACTTTTTGACTAATAAATTCCCTTAATTAGCAAAAGAAGTTGGTGAAAGTCCCTTTATTAGAGTAAAGATCAAAACTATTTTATTAGAGTAGATTAAAATTCCTTTATTAAAGTAAGAATTGGTAAAATCCCTTAATTAGAGTAAAGATCAAAATCCCTTAATTAACGTAAGAGTGTGCACAGACGGACGGACAGACGGACAGACGGACATAGTCAAATCCATATATCTGACAAATTTGCAAAGTCAGATAAAAAATAAAATGAAAAAATTAAATCTGTATTTATTATTCGGAACTAACTCCTCGCCGAAAGCCTAAGGGGTAATAAGAGGGCACTGGCATTGTCTAAGGGAAAGTTCCTTAATAAGATCAACAATGATTTTTATTTCATATAAATGTTTGGGACTTTGTGACCTATTCGCATGTGGTATATGATTTTTGCTTTTACTTTGTTTTATTTTATCGTCAAACCATTCAAACGATGATTTTTAAACGGAATATATCGGATTATTACTAAATTCTAACTTTCATTCCTAAATAACTGCCATATTTTTTCAAAATTTTAAAGTTATCTGCATAAACACAATTAATTATGTAAACAACAAATATATCAGGAATTAATGTATTATCTATAGTAAATAAACATTAAGAACGACTTAAGAACTAAAATATATTATCGCAATTAATTGTGGTTTTAATATTTATATAATGCTCACAATTATAATTAGAGTTAAGTATAAGTCTTCCATGGAAAATAGTTAAATTCATTATGGTTGTGATAATAAATAGTTGGTAACTATTATTACAATAGCTTCAAACTAGATTAATTATTTATTTGCATGCTTGAAAGAATCTGATTTTTTGATGTAATTTTTATTTCATTATTTACGAAAAACAATTAAACTAATTATGTTCGAATTGATCCCACATAATGAATAAATTCTTATTTTTTAGATTTAGTGTATTATCTGATTATCTGTGATACTGCATCGCATATAAAAACTTTTATAAATTCTACGATTTAATGTTAAATTTTAATAAACAAAATTTAATATTGTTTAATAAGTAGTTAATTTTATTACAATGGATTCGTTCGAATCTAATTACAAGCCTACAGATTTTCTTCCGGAGTGGCTTATTGTTAAATCTGCAGGAAGTCATTTGTATAGAATGGGTTTATCTCATTACAGATTTAATTCTGTGAATAGAGATCTAATACATCATCCATTGCTTGTATTCATAGTATTGCTAATCAACGAAATCCGATTCTTTATTTTACTTGCGTTTCAATCTAAAAATCCATTCATTTCAATAATATTAAGTGATTTCCACCACTTTTTAAATATGGATTTTTTAAATGTTTGTGGATCTTTATATTTTACAGTAACAATGTTCGAGCAAGTTTTTAATTACATGCAGTATAAACTAAATATCAAGCCTTCATTTTTGAAACCGATGCAAATGCTTTCAGGTTTAGTTACTCCCAGTAGTATTGGATTAAATAATAAACGCGACATTTATAAACTCGTAATATACACGCAAAAGTTATTTTTTTGTTTAAGTTTTTTATTAACATGCAGTCCTATTTTAATATTCATATTTGCCGCATTACCAGTAGCAATGAATGTAACTTTATTCGAATTTATAGTATTTGGCATACCCTGGGCACTAAATTATTCGTTATCTTTTTACTATTTCTTGAGCATAAATGGTTGGCACATCATTTATTTTATTATATTATGTCAATATTTGGTTTTAAAATTGAAAAATATTAATAGACAATTTAATTTTGGACTTTTTATTACTGAGCGAAAAATTTGTGAATCGTTAAATAAATTACATTCAATACACTCTGAAATTTCTAGTTATAACAATTATTGGTCAATAATATTATTATTATATAATATAATTTCTTTGTCAAATTGTATTTTACTGCACGCTTTCTATGTCGTGAAATCAAATATTATTAGTAAAATTTTATACATTAGTTTTATGTCTGTGGTTATATATTTTACGATTTTTGTCCTAAATTCTACATCATTATTATCTTTAGAAGCTTATAAATCACGAAAATTACTTTTTAAAACATTAATTGTAAACAATAATAATTTGAAAACGAATATTAAGATAAAGGTTTGTTATCTCATTAAAATACTTTAGTTCTTATGTATTTAAGTATTTAATAGATAATATAGTTTTGTTAGGTAACGGATGTGATGATCAGGACTTTGAAATGTTGGCTCAGAAAAATTGAAAATTTCTGTCAGTTAAAATTTAGGTCCATTTTCGGTTACAGTTTCGGTCGAATTTTATAATAATGAATTATTTTTTAATATTATACATTTCGATGTTTCGATGAGTAAAACTAAGTCTATTTTCACTTAAAATACGTTATTAAACAGAAACTAAGCTCTCAAATTCGACAGACAAACACTAACGGCAAAACTATTTAGGTCTCATACTGTATGAAATATTTGTTAGATGTATACAGAACAAGGCTGACAGGATATAAGAAGAGCGTATTTAGGTTTACTTATTATGATGATTTTTGAATTCGTACACAATGTAGTACATAGTAAAACAAGTTTTGAATTTCGATTACTAACTAAGTAAACCCACAAACACGTGACACTTAACGTCACTTTTTGTATATAACTAACAAATAAATCGTGTACAGAATAATTGCAAGTATAGAGCTATGTGCTGATCGATTAGGGTGAACTTGGGTCTCTTGTTTGCTTTATTTATAATAAAAATTTATGATTAGAATAATCAGTACTTTATTATACCGATATTATTAATTTTATATATAATTAGATTCTAGAAATGATGGAAACAACTGGTAAAAGGAAAGTTGGTTTTTATTGCGGAAAACTATTTATTATGAATTACTTTCATTTTTATCAAGTATAGTATACTATTCAAAAATATTTTGATTTCTTTATTAAATAATTTTAATTTTTTATTAACAGATGATTGCCATTATTTTAATATTTTTCTTCAAAATTTTGGAATTAACTGCATAAATGCATAAGAAAAATTTTTGGCGAAAGAAAATAATACTTTGGTTGTGAATTTCTGAATGTACTTTGATGTTCAATAATATTTTTACTAAACTAATCTATTCATCAAATACTAATTATTTATAAGTACATAGTAATATATGTATATTTTTTATTAAACTATATCCTATAGTATAAAGTAACTAAAAACTGTAAACTGCAAACAGCAGATTCAAATTATTATATACTTAATTAAAAAACAATAGGCGTAACATTGTAATGATATAATTTTGATGCTTTTATACTATCATTACAATGTTTTACTGTCACTGAGCACTATCATTATCACATATGAGAACGCTTTTTGTTTTTAGTGTGTTTTGGTTGCCTTGAAACTATGGCGTAAGCAGTCGCGTAGTCGATTCGTAGTTTATTTCTGTATTAAAAATGAGCTCTAAGTCGGTTAAAGACAAAAAGCGTCCTCATATATGAATATGATAGTGCCCAGTGACAGTAAAACATTGTAATGATAGTCATTAATAATCATTATCATTATACAAAGCGTTTATTACAGCATTGAATTTTTTATTTATTTAAACAATGACATCTGTAGCCACTATATTTCATTCAAAAATATGTTAAATAACTGAAATAAGCTGGACTTAGTTTATTCAATGTGAGCTAAAAAATATTTACAGCTCAATCAATTTTGATTTATTTACAGCTTATAATAAATATTATAATTAATATATAAAAACACTATTATAGTTAGTTAAACTGAAAAAATGATTACCTTTCACACAAACTTAATTATTGTTCCAAAATAATAGCACAAGAGCTGTACATAGGGGGATACGGGAGCACATGAGGATCGTGGGACGCATGGAGATCAGAGATTGATTTGCTTTTTGTCTTTACGCGACTGAGTGTTCATTCTCCCCTATAATTACTGCACTATGAAATGGTTACGCTGCTGTATTAAGCTTTTTTTTATTTTGTTTCATTTAGCACTATCAAAAGCTATCAAGGTTACAATTGACAAAAAGCAAATCAATCTCTGATGGAGATGCGTCAGCACGGGAGTATACAGTGTTACATGGGATGCGAAGACACAGGGGATGCGTGGGCATAGGGGATGTCGGGCATTAGGTGTATAACATTGCAACAAATATTGCTGCGGGTTTCTAGTAATTTTTAATTGTGTTGCGCAGTAACAATCTTACAGAGAATGACAAGAAAAGTAATAAATACACGTATACATATTAGTGTAAGCATTAAAATACAAGAGACCAGCAATAAACAATGTTATTCATCCCGCATCCACACTGCATTCCAAGACTCCACACAGAAAACTGCCGGGAATAAACAATAGCAATAGCCTTACGAAAAATACAATGAAGTGTATTAGACTCCCAAATCGTTAAAAATTTTAAGCCAGAGCCCGATTTCGGCCCATTATGTTCAGGACCGACCCGGCCCTAGCCCGACTTTTTTGAGATTCATCGGCGACATTATAGATATTCTACTGAAAGAATATTAATTTTGTTGTTTATTCTAAATAAAGCATTTAAAACAAGAGAAATGTCACCAACAAGTTTATATGTCAACTAATACGTATAATCACAGATAATGATCATGAATAAAATTAATAAAACTTAAAGGACTATCATAAAACCCGAACAATGAATTAACACAAATCATAACAATTTAAATTAAATTATTTACGTAAATACGATTTTAAAACTATTTACATTAAGAATTAATAAATTTTCACTCTTTAGCTGATAACATGCTAAGTAAAAGTTTTCAAAACGTTCGCTGAAATACTGTTTATAACTATTATTTATAAATGATTTATATAAGATTTGGTGAAACAATAAACTTTAAAAGTTTGTTTACTAAAAGTTAAATTAAATGATAACCAATAGATAGCATACAATATGCTTCTCAAAGTTATTTCGTTATATCCATATTCGTTTAAATGAAACTATATTATTATTATCGAAAATAATTAAATTTATAAATATCATTAACGAGTAAAGCTTATATTAATAACATTAGAAAACACGAGATCAATATAGATTAATGACTTACTTGCATGTTTTATTGTATATTAATTTTATAAATATATTTTATTCCATTAATTACGAACAAACAATTAAAATAATTATATTTGAATTGATTCCAATTAATCAATAGGTTAATATAAATTTAGGGTATTATTAATTGCATATAAAGTTTGATTGAATTAACATGAAAATCTTCAAAAATTTTTGCTTAAATGCTAAATTCAAATAAACCAATTGGTAAATGATTAATTTTAGCAGCAGAATTTAGAAAAAATAGAATTGACTACATCAATAGCTGAAGAAATGTACGAAGCATACGAGAGAACTTCAGCAATTAGTGTATATGAACTTAAATAAATTGAATCATAATCAAAGAGAACTTTATTATGAAGCAATAAAATGTGTTAACCATAGTTTCAAGATTGTTTTTCATAGACGAACCAGATGGCACATGGAAAACATTACTAAATAGATCACAGGTACTTATTGCATTAATGTAGCTTCTTGAGGTTTAGCTGCGTTTCTATTAGATTACGGCGAACAGCTCATTGCGAATTTAAGATACTGATACAGATAAACGAAAACTGAAGTTGAAATCTACCTGTTTAATCTGATTTTGGAAAACTAATTAGAAGAACAGAGTTGTTTAATTGGGATGAAATCGATGATGAATAAGTTCATTTTCGAACCCGTAGATAGAACTTTTTGAGTTACGATGGAAGAAAGCAATTGGAGGGAAAACAGTTTTATTTTTGAGGAGAATTGCTTATCGTTGAAAAAAGAGTTACAATGACATAACAGTTTTTAAAAATATATCATTTATGGAAAAGCATCAGTGTGCGATAATTAAAATCAAAATCTGGTTCAATGAACAATCAGATGAAGAACATAACAGTTTGCCGCAAATTAATACAAATTAGAAAAAGAAAGGAGGAACATATTATATAACAATTTAATCTATGCAGCGTCATATCTGAATTCGATAATTTTATAAATAAAATTTTGGCTCATTTAGATCAATGGACTTTGTTTTATAAAAGAAGACGTTGATATCATACATAATTTAATCAATAGAGAAATTATTGGATAAACTAAAAAATATTTATGTTCATACTCTATGCATGGAACAACACAAAATTATCTCTATTCCACTGAATAGCTTAACAGCTTTAGTTAAAGCGAAATTATACCTCATAGGTCTTCAGTTAAGATTGCACAAATATGCTATCAAGAAATCTTTATTCTTCTCTTAAACTCTGTAATGGAACGAAATTAGCATATAAATCATCTGAACGTAACTTAAACCAAGAGGGGATGAAAAATAGGAGAGAACATTTATTCAAAAATTAGTTTACATCCCAACAATGCAGCATTACCATTCGTTTTTACTAGCAGGCGGTTAACAATAAAACCAGCTCATGCTTTGTTCATCAACAAAATGCAAGCGCAAACTTTTAACAATGTAGCGTATTTTAGAAGATAGTATTTTCTCATATTTGTCAGCACTACGTCGAAATGCCTTGAGTTACGTGATGCCAAAAACTTAGACATTTTTGGCAATAAAGAAATAAACATTATATTTTGTACAAAAAAACATTGTGAACAATATATTAAAAATTGGTTATTGTAGATATTTTTATATATTTGTTAATTATGAAAATAACATTCTCAATTTATTTTTTTAACTAACTTTTTTTTAAAAAAGTGAGCATTTGCAATTGAACTTGTATTTGTCCATAACTATCTGTATGAACGCCGTCTTATTTAAATAAATCGATTTTTTTATTCTCAGATATATTTTGTCTCTTTCTGTATGTTTGCAATAATAATTATCAAATAACATTTTATAGAAGTTTGGTAATTTATAATTGATCGAAATACAAAAATTTTTATATTAGAGTACAATTTTTTTGACATTGTTGTTATTATTTTATCTATTTTGGTCTTGATGCCATTTTTTAAAAGGTTTATCTAGTAATAACTCAATATTGTTTCAATTAACATAGAAACGATTTTAAATTATATATTTTTTGATCCCAGCGTTGGCAAATCTATCGTAGCTTTTCCTAAGTTATAAAATTATAGAATGATGAACATGCTTTAACGTAGTGTAATCAATCTAATTAATGGTTTTAATCATTTCTAATATTAGCTTACATTGGAAGCAGAATTTAGCTCTCTTCTTGACACTAATTGAAAGGAAATCGACAGGGATAGGGATTTCCGGGACTAAAAACTGGTCAAAACGGTCGGGAACCGAGAACAAAAATGTACCAAAAGCGGGAATAGGATCCGGGAACAAAAACATATTTTCATTGCGATTTAAAACATTAATTTAAAAAAAAGAACGAAACATTCATAGATAACTCACTTTCTGATAACATCTCAAAACTCAAACTCGTTTAATTAACATCAAATGGCGATTACCGAGACAATCAGGAAGACAGAAATAGTAAATCGAAAACTTCGCTCGTTTGAGAATAATACTAAAGACTGTGCCATTAGAAATTAAATGATGTATTACTAAAAATCCAAATATTAATCTTAACCGAAATTGAGAAATTTTAATAAAACCATTCACATCGAAATACTAAAAACAAAAATTTACACAAACGCTTTAAAATATGCTTATTCCTTACAATTTTTTCAAAATTTTTATCTTTCTGAATTTATTAAAAGTAAAAATAAAAACAATATGATGATGAATATGACACAAGTGACTTATCTGCTATAGTGACAAGTAAACCTTTCAAAAATAAAATAATTTCTTGAACAAATCTATACAAATTATAACTATTACATTAGCACAATTGTTTTAGGATCTATTTTTCGTTGATTTTTTAATAATAACATATAATGTAATGAAAATCTACCCCAGCTTGCTAAGATAGATTCTATTTATCTCCATCAGTAAACTTTTCAGAATATTGAAATTCATATTTAAGATATTGCCACAATTGTGGCGAAAGTAATTTTTTCATTAGTTTCTTAAGAATATTAATTTAATTGTTGAAATTCTACCATAGTTTTCAAAGACAGTTTTCAAATATCTCAAAAGGTTACTATTCTTCAGCATAATATGAGGTATAACAAAGATATTTCTACAACTTTGGAGGCAGAGATTTTTTCATCGAATTCTTATTAATATCATATAACTTGCAATTCTACTCCATTTTGCTAAGAAAGTTTTCATTTATATTCATCGGTTACTATTCTCCAGCATATTTTGACCTATTACTAAGATATTACATCATCTGTGGAAAAGATAGTTTTTCATTGAGTTCTTATTAATATCAATTTATAAATTGAAATTGTACCACAGTTTGAAAAGACAGTTCTCATTCATCTCCAAAGCTTACTATTCTTCAGAATATTTTCAGATATAACAAAACCATTGCCACAACTGTGGCGGGAGTGAATTTTCAATTGAGTTCTTAGTAGAATCAGTTTTAATATTGAAATTCTACCCCAGTTTGCTTACAAAGTTATAAATTATCTCCAACGGTTGCTATTCTTCAGCAAAATTTCAGATATAACAAAGACATTGCCACAACTGTGAAGGGAGTGAGTTTTCAATTGTTTTCTTAGTAGAATCTGTTTGATAATTGTAATTCTACCCCAGTTTGCTAATACAGTTTTCAATTATCTCCATCGGTTACTATTCTTCAGCATTTTTTGACATATAACAAAGACATTGCCACACCTGTGGCCGGAGTGAATTTTCAATTGTTTTCTTAGTAAAATCAGTTTTATTATTGAAATTCTACCCCAGTTTGCTAACAATGTTTTAAATTATCTCCAATGGTTACTATTCTTCAGCATCTTTTGACATATAACAAAGATATTGCCACAACTGTGAAGGGAGTGAATTTTCAATTGATTTCTTAGTAGAATCAGTTTTAATATTGATATTCTATTCCAGTTTGCTAACAATGTTTTAAATTATCTCCAATGGTTACTATTCTTAAGCCTAATTTCAAATAAAACAAAGACATTGCCACAACTGTGAAGGGAGTGAATTTTTAACGGATTTCTTAGTAGGATCTGTTTTACTATTGAAATTCTACCCCAGTTTGCTAATACAGTTTTCTATTATTTCCATCGGTTACTATTCTTCAGTATCTTTTGACATATAAATAAGGCTTTGCCACAACTGTGGCGGGAGTGATTTTTTTTGTTGATTTCTTAGTAGAATCAGTTTTAATAATGAAATTCTACCTCAGTTTGCTAACAATGTTTTAAAATATCTCCAACGGTAAATATTCTTCAGCATAATTTCAGATATAACAAGGACATTGCTAGAACTGTTAATTGAGTGAATTTTCAATTGATTTCTTAGTAGAATCTGTTTGATTATTGTAATTCTACCCCAGTTTGCTAATACCGTTTTCAATTATCTCCATCGGTTACTATTCATCAGCATCTTTTGACTTATAACTAAGGCTTTGCCACAACTGTGACGGGAGTGAATTTTCAATTGATTTCTTAGTAGAATCAGTTTTAATAATGAAATTCTACCCCAGTTTGCTATTAATGTTTTATATTATCTCCAACGGTTACTATTCTTCAGCATACTTCCAGATATAACAAAGACATTGCCACAACTTTGGCGGGAGTGAATTTTCAATTGATTTCTTAGTAGAATCAGTTTTAATCTTGAAATTCTACCCCAGTTTGCTTACAATGTTTTAAATTATCTCCAAAGGTTGCTATTCTTCAGCAAAATTTCAGATATACAAAGACATTGCCACAACTGTAAAGGGAGTGAATTTTCAATTGATTTCTTAGTAGAATCAGTTTTAATATTGAAATTCTACCCCAGTTTGCTAACAATGTTTTAAATTATCTCCAATGGTTACTATTCTTCAGCATAATTTCACATAAAACAAAGACATTGCCACAACTGTGAAGGGAGTGAATTTTCAATTGATTTCTTAGTAGAATCTGTTTGATTATTGTAATTCTACACCAGTTTGCTATTACAGTTTTCAATTATCTCCATCGGTTACTATTCATAAGCTTATTTTGACAAATAACTAAGACATTGCCACAACTGTGGAAGGAGTGAATTTTCAATTGAATTCTAAGTAGAATCTGTTTAATAATTGTAAATATTTCTCAGTTTGCTAATACAGTTTTCATTTATTTCCATCGGTTACTATTCTTCAGCATCTTTTAACATATAACTAAGGCATTGCCATTATTGTGGCGGGATTGATTTTTTCAATGATTTCTTAGTAGAATCAGTTTTAATAATGAAATTCTACCCCAGTTTGCTAATACAGTTTCAATTATCTCGAACGGTTACTATTCTTCAGCATAATTTCAAATATAACAAAGACATTGCCACAACTGAGTGAATTTTCCATTGATTTCTTAGTAGAATCTGTATGATTATTGATATTCTAACTCGGTTTGCTAATAAAGTTTGCAATTTTATCCATAGTTTATTATTCATCACCAAATTTTGGTCTATAAATAATATATTGGATCAACTGTGACGGCAGAGAATTTATCGTTTATTTCTTAATAAAATCAAACTACATATTGAATTTCTGCCGGTTTTATAGGACAGTCTTTATTTATCTCCGACGTTAACTATAGCCAAGACACTGCCACAACTGTAGGTCATTTTATATAGTACTTTGTACCTCTATGTCCAGTATCGTGTCCAAGTATAAGATAATTGGTTGACAATGGTCAATAAATCATAATACAATCACTTCTTTGGTTTGTTTAGAGTCAATCTGGTTGATCAAATCACTCCCGTTAATATATGGTACTTTGTATCTCTAGGTCCAGTTTCTTGTCTAAGTATAAAATAATTGGTTGATAATGGTCAATGAATCACAAAACAATCACTTCTTTGGTTTGTTCAGAGTCAACCTGGTTCATCAAATCACTCCATAAACATATGTTTCATTGTACCTCTAAGTCCAGTATCGTATCCAAGTATAAGATAGTTGGTTGATAATGGTCAATAAATTATAATTCATTCACTCCTTTGGTTTATTTGGAGTCAACCTGGTTGATTAAATTTCTCCCGTATCCATATAATACTTTGTATCTCTAAGTTCAATTTCGTGTCCAAGTATAAGATCAAATCACTCCATTATCCATAGAGTACTTTGTTCCCCTTAGCCATTAGTTTATTAAACTTTAACAAATACTTTAAAAACATTATGAGAATAACATAGACTCTTTGTCTTTATTTTACACAGAATAATTTCATACATGTGAATCTAAAGTTTTCCTAAATTACAAATTTGACTAATTTAAAATACGTGCATGATTCTTTGGTCGAGCTAGTGCGGACACGAGGATGGACAGACAGACGGACGGACATACTCAAATCCATAAGCTCTCCTTTTTTGAAAAAAGTGAGCTAAAAAAGAGTTGAACTGAATATTTAGAAACTTTCCTAAATTCTTTTTCTAAAAACCCTCTATTTTTCTTCAATAGGTTTTTGAAGTAAGCGTTTAATATTAGAAATATGAGACCAAAGAATCTATTTTTTCAAAAGTTTCATAAAAACGCTCCAAATCTCTATTTTAGTTGATTATAAAAATACTTAATTAAGGTTTTTGTTTTATATTTAGAAATTTCTTGTTAATTATAGCAAAAACGGGAACTTTTTGAAATAATTTACAAATTCGTGATAATTTCCAAAACCAGCAAAACCGGGAAAAACTGGGAAAATAAAACCACTTTTCATTAAATGGTTATGTTTAATAGAAGTTAATATGTTTATCTCCCGGTTATGTGATCAAAGAGAAAAACCGGGATTTACCAGGAAATCCCTAACCCTGGAAACTGATCTTTTTGCTAAAGTTGACGACACGAACTCACGAATTGGGGAAAATCAATTCTAGATAAAATAGTTTTTCTTTGCTGTGAGCATACTGGCCATCTTAATAAGTGCTGAGTGGGAAACAGAATCAGAGCTTAGATAAAATTTAATCTAACATAATAACGGGGTGAACTTGTTATTTATTTAAAAAATACTTTCCGTTTCTCTCTCTCTCTCCATCTCTCTCTCTCACTCTCTCTCTCTCTCTCTCTCTCTCTCCATCTCTCTCTCTCTCTCTCACTCTCTCTCAATCTCTCTCTCTCTCTCTCTCTCTCTCTCTCTCTGAGTGAGCTATATATTGATATTAAAGCCTCAAAAAACATTTAACAACCTAATTAAAACTTATGCCAAATTGCTTATTACACATTAATTATACGTTAATACCTATAATTTATAAACGTTATACGGAAGGGTAATAATATATTCAAATTAAATATAGATATTTTAATGAACGTTAGGATAAGGCATAAGAAATGTAAGGAAATAATCGACGTAATTCATAAAATTTGATAAATGGGTTTTATTAAACTTTTACAACAAATAATTTAAAAATTTATTTTATAACATTTTTTCAACTTAACTGCTTATTTTATGTTCAGCACTCGATCGGATTGCACTCGGAGCTGACGGTAGAGAGTTAGTCTTTTACTGAGCGCGAGTGAGGTGCTGAGCGTTGTGGGGCGAGCGTGAGTGCCGAGCGTATACCACATCTATTTATTCCCCTTTAATTTAAATAATAATTTATTCTACACATAGATAATAACGAATGTATTCCTCGCTATTGCGCTCAAAAATAGAAATGTTCTACATATATCACGCCCACATTTCCTCTCTGCTTAACATTGCTCTGCATTGGGTGGTATAGAGCGGATTACATTGATAATAACATGTTTCGGAAAAAATGATTTAATAAACATATTCTGAACTTTATAAAAATGTCTGAAAAAATTTTTGCTTTAAGGTATTCATTAAGCTTAAAATTTTTAAGAAATTTCTTTTTTTTGGTAATTATCAAATTAAGCCTGAAACAGATTTTTAGCTCACTTTTTAAAAGTCAGCTATTGGATTTGCAATGTCTGTGTGTCTGTCTGTAGACTTTTCTTAGACCACAAAATTCAGGCAAAAATGACTAAAATTGTGTCAAAAATGAGTCAAAATAGTTTCAAAAATGGCTTAAATAAGGGCAAAACAGGGCTTGAATTGTATCAAAAATGACTAAAAATGGGGCAACATTGTCTGAAATAGGGGCAAAATAGGGCTTAATAAGGGTTAAAAAGGACTAAAAACGTTGCAAAATTGGCTATATAAGGGGTACAAAAGGGCTTATATTGGGTCAAAAATGACAATAAATGGGGTAACTTTGGTTAAAACTGACACATAATCGGGTATTAAAGTGTTAGAATAAGGGCAATTATGAGTATATTTTGGTGTCAAGCGTCTTACTTATTATACTAAAACACTTTATGACACGCTCCAAATTAGGTCTATGAGTACAATTTTGATGTTACCAGCTAAACTACAAATGAATAAAAATATCATTAACACTCACTGAAGTACTATTTACAACAATGTTTTAACGCGCATAAAAATTTTTAGCGAAACAATAATTATTAAAAGTTTTGTTTATTAAAAAATAGAAATCAATAATGTAAACCAACAATAGATTTAAAGTCAAAGTGAGCGCATTACTAATGTTCATTCTTGTTAAAAGATTAAATTTATATTACCATAGTATTTAGTTTTAAAAATAATGAATATTTCAACAATTAAAATCTTTTACAACCGATAACATTTCTATCTCACTAATCTGATTATGAAACATTTTTACACGACTTCAAGATAGAAAACACTATAATCAAGAACTGAACTGACTTATTTGTTGCCAAAAGTCTATTGACATAAGAAATTGTACTGTGGAAGAAGTGGATCCACACTTATTATGCGACACTACCTCTACGATTCAATGGATTTTTCGAAATTGGTTGGTTGGTAAGAAGTATTCCACAACTTCATTTATCAGCGAATGATTTTGTCCGACAAAGCTTTTGACATACATATTGGAAATTATCAGTTATCCCTCGAAACTCTTCACTTATGTAATATAAACGGCATGTGTTAACTTTTTTCGATAGCATTTATAACTTTGCTTATTACTGTAATACATTGTCTATCTTTTATTTATAAGGTGGTTATATTACAAGAATAGCTATTCGTTCCAATATTTCGCGAACTTGCGCCGAATTAACTTTGAATACTTAGGAATCGTGCGATCGATGATTACGCGTTCGCATTGAAGAAAGCAAACTCAGCTGATTTGGAAATCGTATTTATCGCTGACTTAATAGCGGACACAGTTAATCGATAACGGATCACTTAATAATGATGCGTTTAGCAACACTAGAACGCCGAACAGTAACCGAAAAGTGACTATTAATTTCAGTAACGGCAACAACGGTTACGCCAGTTATGTTTGGTCGTTTTTGCTCCGAAAAGAGATGAACAAATCTTTTCTGGACGAGAATGAACGAAACTAAATCATTATTGGTTATACTGTTGACTGCAGTCGAATGTACTTTACATGATTTGGATATTTTCATATCTCAAGTATAAGATTACTGCCATATTTTTTCAATATTTTAAAGTTATCTGCATAAACACAATTAATTAGGTAAACAACAATGATAACAGAAATTAATGTATTTTCTATTAGTAAATAAACATTAAGAACGAATTAAGAATTAAAATATATTATCGCAATTAATTGTCACATTATAATTAGAGTTAAGTATAAGACTTCCGAACTTCATGAAAAATAATTAAGTTTTTAAAGTTTATTAGGGTTATGACAATAAATAGTTGGTAACCATTGTATTAATAATAACATCAATATAGATTAATGATTTATTTGCATGTTTGAAAGAATCTGATTTTTTGAAGTCATTTTTATTTCCATATTTACGAAAAACAATAAAATTAATTATGTTCGAATTGATATCACATAATGAATAAATTCCTATTTAATCAGATTTAGTGTATTATCTGATTATATGTGATACTGCATCGCAAAAAATAATTTTATAAATTCTATGATTAAATGTTAAATTTTAATAAACTAAATTTAATATTGTTTAATAAGTAGTTAATTTTATTACTATGGATTCGTTCGAATATAATTACAAGCCTACAGAACTTCTTCCGGAGTGGCTTATTGTTAAAACTGCAGGAAGTCATTTGTATAGAATGGGTTTATCTCATTACAGATTTAATTCTGCGAATAGAGATCGAATACGTCATCCATTGCTCATATTGGTTTTACTTCTAATCTCAAATATCCGATTCTGTACTTTAATTGCGTTTCAATCTAAAAATCAATTTATTTCATTAATTTTAAGTGATTTCTTTCACGTTTTAAACATGGAATATCATAGTTATTGTATATCTGTATATTTAACAATAACAATGGTCGAGCAATTGATTAATTACAAGCAGTATAAACTAAATATCAAGCCTTCATTTTTGAAACCAATGCAAATGCTTTCAGGTTTAGTTACTCCCAGTAGTATCGGATTATATAATAGACGCGATATTTATAAACTCGTAATATTCACGAAAAAGTTATTTTTATGTTTAGGTTGTTTATTAAAATGCAGCCCGATTTTATTTTTCATGTTTGCCGCATTACCAGTAGCATTGAGTGTAACTTTATTTGAATTTATATTGTTTGGCATACCCTGGACCCTAACCTTTTCGTTAACATTTTACTATGTGGTGAGCATTAATGGTTGGCACAGTATTTATTTTATTATTTTATGTCATTATTTAGTATTTAAACTGAAAAATATTAATAGACAGTTTAATTTTGGAATTTTTATAACTGAGCGAAAAATTTGTCAATCAGTCAATAAATTACATTCAATTCATTCTGAAATTTCTAGTTATAACAAATATTGGTCAATTATATTATTATTATACAATATAGTTTTTTTGTCTAATTGTATTATACTGCACGCTTTCTTTGTCGTGAAATCGAATATTATTATTAAAGTGTTGTACGTTATTTGGATGTGTGTGTTTATATCGTTAATGATTTTTATCCTCAATTCTGTTTCAATATTATCTTTAGAAGTATATAAATCACGAAAATTACTTCTAAAGACATTAATTGCAAATAATAATAATTTGAAAACTAATTTTAAGATAAAGGTTTGTTATCTCATATTTTTTTAAAGCAAAATCTCATAATATATTCCATTCTTAATTATTTATAACAAAAGATAATATAGTTTTTCATGGGAACGGATGTGATCACTTAATACTAAAGCCCGGATTTTGACATAAAAGAATATAAAAGATGTAAAACAATATTTTACAGATTTTAGCTAAAAAATATATTCGCATAATTCAAAGAATATCAATCGATTAATTGATTTTAAAGGAACATTTATTATGTTTAAGAGTATTTTAACTGGTAGTAAAAATAATAACTTTTAATAACACGAACCAACATTACAATCGAGATAATGCCCAAATATTTTATTAGAATACCATATAATTTAATCAATAATTTATCAGTAACGCGCTTCTAAATATATAATTATATAGCTTTAATTAAATTTTTGCAATACAATACGTTGGATACAAGATACAACAACCAACGAAGAAATAATAAAATTAAAACTTGAAAAATTAATGAGCTGTCTTGGAAAAATTTTACACAAAGCTTATGATTCATGTGTTAAATAAAAAAGAATATTTGTAGATATTTTTGAGAATAAATATCCGTGTTTTACTTACTACTATATACTTTATAGTAAAACGTTATCTCACCCGTTTCCTAACTGAATATTATATAGCATCATATAGCAATCGTAAGATTCTAATTTCCGTCTATTCTACTATAAAGCAGCATATCGAATACAAAATGATTAACTGATTAAAGTAGTTACATTATTTTTGTCACTTTCAATTCCAACCTGTATTAAAGTTAGTTAAACTGCTAAACTATTTAGGTCTCACACAGATTAAGATTTGCAAGTATAGAGCTGAATACAGATAGATCGGGGGAATGTGGGTCTAGTATATTTTAATTATAATAAGTGTTTATGATTAGAATAATCAATATTTGATTAAGCCTACAGCCTAAGCCTAAGGTTATAAAAAATAGGCTGGCCTAAGCCTAAGCCTATAGATTATATTTTGAGCCTACGCCTACAGCCTACGATATGTTATAACCTGTCAGCCTACAGCCTCCTGTGGAACCTTAGGCTCAGCCTAATTTCTCATCTCTATTTTCTACTATATACTAAATGTTGAAAAATATTTATTTTAAACGCCAACTCCCGCCCGCAAGTAAACTTTTCAATTCCCGTGGGTTCCTTTCCGCAAACCTAAAATTACCACTCCCGCTGATCCCGGCCGCAATTCCAGCAATGAATAAATATATTCAATTATTTACACAAAATTTCAGTTTGTATATCAATAAATTTTATGACCAAATCTGATGTTATATCGTTTGACTAAAATTATAAAGTTTACATTGTTCTTATTCATTTTTCATCGAAATGTTTTATTGTTGGAAAAAATAAATTCGGGAATTCGCGGGAATCTCTCCCATCATGTCATATTCTAAATTAATCAAGTTCCCTCCCATACCGCAAAGTTTGGCTTCATTCCCACTCCCTACCGTTTCCCTAGGACCCGTTTTCAACATCTACTATAAACTATATAACATCCGTTCCCTAACAAAATAGTATTTTGCATCATATAGCAAACGTAAGCTTGCAATTGCCGTTTATTCTAATAAGTAGTTTCATTATTTTGATACTTTCAATTCCAAACCTGTAATAATATAAGAAAATAATGAACTTTAAAAGAAAATGTAGTATTAAAGTTAGTTAGACAGCAAAACTATTTAGATCTCACACAAACTAAGAATTGTTAGTATAGAGCTGGGCGCAGAAGGTGCAGGGGAACGCGAGTCTCTAGTTTACTTTAACTATAATAAAAATTTATGATTGGAATAATCAATATTTTATAACGATATTAACTATTATGGAAAATATATAATGTTTAGATTCTAGAAATGATGGAAACAACTGGTGAAATGAAAATTGGATTTTATTGTGGAAAACTATTTATTATGAATTACTTTCATTTTTATCAAGTATAGTATACTATTCAAAAATAATTCGATTTCTGTATTAAATAATTTCAATTTTTAATTAATAGATAATTGCCATTATTTTAATATTTTTCTTCAAAATTTTTGAATTAAATGCATAATGCAGAAGAAAAATTTTGGCGAAAGATAATTATAATTTGGTTCACGATTTGCAGAAAGGGGTTGGTGTTCAACAATATTTATATTCAACTAATTCAATTCAAGTATTATCTAATTACATGGTAAAAACTTTGCTTTTTATTGTATTACATGATTTTATTTAGTACTTTTAGAGTCATTATTAAATAGAAATTAACAAACTTCGTTTAAGCTATCTATTTGTTAAATAAAAATTTTCTTCCTAATTTACTCAAAAACCCGAACCAGCCCGATGTTTTCCTCTAAGGCCCGATACAACCCGATATTTTTGTTTTTAGGCCCGAACCCGGCCCGGCCCGAGGAAAATGTCAGGGCCCGACAAATCGTGTGCCCCTTCACAAGTCTAGTTCACATATTAAACCGCACATAACGCAGTCGCGTATTCAATTCGTGTGTAATTATGTACAACATAATTCTCTCAGTCGCGTACCCATTGGAATACTGTAGATAAACAAGAGTGGAACACATATATAATGGTATATGGAATAAGGTATGGTATTTATATTGTATATGATTTTATAGGGATCAGCAGTGAGAGACGACAGACAGACACACGGACAGATAGAATTATCAATCGTATAATGGCAATTTTCAATCAGAGATCGCAGAGGCAAGAGTTTATTACATAACAAATACAGCAGAATATGAGAGTGATTGAGCTTAACGCAGTCGCGGAGCCAACAAAGCAGTGCAAAAATGTTGAAAATAACGCTCTCAGTGGCGGAAAAACTCT
>JAQIXJ010000977.1:0-24931 GCA_034700185.1 Phthiracarus laevigatus | reverse complement strand
ATAAATGCTATTTTCCTCGAAATCGAAATATTTTCATTTAAATCTGATTAGTTTTTGTTACCCCTTGTCCAAATTTTTTTTCCAATGCTACCAAAAATTCCTATTAACTTACTTTTCAAAAAACTTTTTAAACTTCATTATAAAATGAATTAAGAGAGGTTTAGAAAAATGTTAATTTGAAGAAAAAAGACATTATATTTTAACTTTTTAGTAGTTTTTAAAAAATTATAAATGCTATTTTTAAGTGCTATTATGTTCATTTGTTAATGCTATTTATAGCGCTATTTTTGTATGCTATAAATGCTATAATTTTGACTCTCTAATTATAACTTATATAAATTTATTCAGAAATTTCTATAAAAATATAAAAGATATTGAGCCATCAAATACTAAAAAAATTAACATTGCAAAGTCAGAAATTAAGACCGTTTCGATATAGTTTGTGTATTATTTACTTTCATTGCGTATTTTATTTTCTGACAAAAGATGAATAAATTTCCCCCAATCCTGTTTACAGTTTGCTGTAAATTAATATTTCAATACTTTAAGAAAAACAACATTTAGTTAAAAAACTAAAGAAAATTATTTTATAAGTTTACTGTACTACCAATGTTTCCGATGATGTGACGCATTCGGGGGAAATAGAAGTGTAGTGGAAATTTTTAATTATACTTTTTATATTTATTTAATATATATATAGATTATAAAGTGATATTAATTGATCTCAAATTCAACTGTTCTTTTATGGTTTGCAGAGCAAAATGATTAAAGGGTAGAGCAAATAAATTAGGAAATAAGTAGTAATATTAAACGGTTAGTTTATTAAAGATGTATCACTTTCTATGATCGTGTAAGATAAGAAACAAACATCATTTGATGTTTTTAATGCAGTAAATTGAGTCATTAAACCAATACACAAAATTTAATAAATTCATATACATTTAAATATTAATCACTCGATCAATCGGTTATTTCTGTTTACTGTCAAAAAGATAACCCTGAAATTTATAACCAAGGCTTTCAAATTTTTATGAGTTTAAAAAAATATTTACATCTAACGACGTAAATACTCTTTTTATCTTCGATATTAAATGCAAACACAAACACCCAGAAGTAGATTTCAGTATTACATTTAGAAAGAAGTTAAGTATGGTAAGAGTAGAAATTTTTCTTTGAGTTATTAATCAAAATGATAGTCAAAAATAATTTGTGTTCGAAACGATTACAAAATATATTCAGCGCGTTAGTGTTATTAGAGTTTGTCTTCAATTATCAATTAACAAATGGCGACGAAGATGTAAGAGTGATCGAAAAAAGTTATTTGGATTCACTGCTTAACAATGGATATGACAAAAGAATAAGACCCGCAGGAACAAGCCCTACACAACAGTCATGCATTGTACGCACGAATATATTCGTGAGGAATATTGAAAAAGTAGATGACACTAATATGGAGCTTTCAGTGCAGCTAACATTCCGACAACAATGGCAAGACAATAGGCTTAAATTCAATGATAGCAATGGTCAATTAAGGTATTTAGCCCTTGAAAATTCGACAAAAATATGGACACCAGACATATTTTTTACGAACGAAAAACGTGCACATTATCACGATATGATGCATCGAAATACGCTGATACGCATCTATCCATCCGGCGATGTATTATACTCAACACGGATATCGTTAACACTAAACTGTCCTATGAGTTTGGCTCAGTTTCCATTTGATACGCAAACATGTAGCATAAAAATGGCCAGTTATAGCTACACAACCGACGATATAAAGCTACTTTGGAAAGAAGGAGATCCCGTTCAGATAACCAAACAACTAGCGATTAATCATTTTCAACTAAACAATTATTCAACGGCGGATTGCAGTTCACGCTCAAACACGGGAGAATACGGTTGCATCGAAATATTGCTAACATTTCAAAGGGATTTTAGTTATTACCGAAACCGGTATTACATACCAACTGCGATACTCGTGATGGTGTCGTGGATGCCATTCTGGATCGAACCGAAGAATAGCATACGAAAAAGTTTATTAATTTCGATCGTTATACTAATTAGTTATTTTCTAAAAATAGATCTGATTAATACAAGTTTGCCATCTATTGGTTATAATACTGCTTTAGATATCTGGAATCAGTGGTGTTTATGGTTTATATTTCTTACTTTACCGCAATCTTTAATCGTTAGTATACTCCACGCTAAATATAACATACGGAAAACTTCGATAAAAATTAAAGATGGCGCACAACATAATGCATTCGATGCTGCGGCGGATGAAAGTTTTGCTAAATTTAGTGCGAACGCAACATTTTCTCTAAATAGGAATAAGGTTTTGCCAAGAAATAGACCAATACTTACAAAGCTAGTAAATTTAATCGATATTATATCGAGATGCATGTTTCCAATACTATTTGCGTTATTTGTTTTAACATATTTTCTTGCATATGGTTGACTGAAATATATTTTGTAATTAAAATTAATTATCAAGTTATATATTATTGATAAAACTATATTTTAATATCGCTTTAATGAATAATAGTTAATAAATTATACTGGTTTAGAATTAAAGTTTTAATAAAAATTTTTTCGAGGCTATTTTCTTGACCTTATTCGGCTGTACCTTTGCATGGGCCGGCCCTCAGTGGTGTCGTGGATTAAAGCATAATTCAATCACTTTAACCTGTGAACAATGGCATGCGTTAGGTTCGATTCCAGAGTGCGTTTGTACTCGAAATCATCCTTTAGTCGCATTTACCTCATATCTCGTGTATGTGTGTGTGTGTGTATTTACAAATACACGGGAACAGAGATGGCAAGTGGGTCTGACACACCGTGTTTACGTTTAACTGTGATCGTTACGCGTATGCGGAGTACAAGTATAACATAAACAGTATACCTTTGCCTGAGTTGTGAATGGCGTTCTATTTGAACGCTAGCAATGAAAATTAATATGATTTAAAAAATAAATCTCAACTCTATCAAACTTTTGCCTAAAAACCGAAGCTATTGAATTATATTCAACTATAAAGGCTACGTATGTAAATGCCGTTATTTTCTTAAAATGGTTTACTACGCAACTTCTTTATAGTGAACCTCGATATTGTGAACAACTCGTTATAGTGAGCATGTTTACAGTTCCCAGTAATGAATCTAATTTATAAATTTACTTCAGTATTGTGAACGCTTTAGTATAGTGAATGAAATTATTATCCCCGTGAGGATTCACTATATCCAAGTTTTAATGTATTTCTTTTCTTTTAACTAGGTCTGGTAAATTTCATTTTACTTTTTGAAATTTTCATAAACAAAAGGTAAATTTTGAAACTTAAACTTCCCTTTTTAAAAAACAAAGGGAGCAAACTTCAGCCTGTTAACTTTAAACTGGCCAGAACTTTAACTTGTTAAATTAAATCAAAATGTTTGTTTAAAATATAAAATTAGATGAACTTGTTACACCTTATTTATTTGGTTTTAAATAAAGAAATTCAGTGTAACTAAATAATAAGTTCGAAAAATAATGTATAAAGTAATTTTAAAGTTAAATTTTAATAGTTTACTAATGTGTAAATTTCTATAGCATAATTATAAAGCTAAATTAATGTGAAATCTTAAATCTTAAACCATATATGAAATTTAAGCTGTGTATGAGTGAAAAGTTATTAAAAGTTATTACATTTCCAAGTTTAATTTAAAAATTTTATTCGCTGGTTAAGGTCAGTAAGCGTTAAAATTTTTATTGATATAAGATTAAGTGTTTTTTGTGTTTATATTTAATTATAGTTAGCGTAAAACTATACATAACTGAAATTGAATGACTCCCTCAAAGAGAGATGCTATGATACATCATTATCTATGAATTACTTACAAGAAATGTGGTTTAATGTAAAACGTACTATAACGTAATATTAATTACGACTATACTTTATTTATATCGCCAGTGCATAAAAAATCCCACATACAGTACTTTTTATCAATGTAAAGATAGATAGAAATGAGGTGCAAATTTTTAACTGGTAATCTATTACTTGAATTTTTTAGCCCAAACACTGATAATTGCTAATTGTGTGTTCAAATTCCCACGTGTATCAAACTAAAAATATTTTATAATCAACAATAGTCGAACAATGACGTCAATTTTCTAATAAAAGTTAAAATAAAAACAATTTTTTACCCAGTTTTCAATTAAAATAAACCATAGTTTTCTTTAGCAAACAATTCATAGAACTTCATATAAAGTTTTTGTAACAATGTTTCTCAATATAATAATAACGCTAGCAATGGCTAAAATCGTGTATTCGGCAAATCTACAGATACACGTGAATAATTTGCCAGAGGAAGCGGAAACGTTGGCGGTAACAACCGTTTTGATCGACTTACAAGCGGGTTTAACGATGAACGCCATATCCGATAGGCTTGTGTCCCAATTCGTCACCAAATACGGTGGCCAATGGTTTAGCATGATTTCCACGGCGGTTTTCGTGTCCACAATCGAGACGCAGCCTCATTCGGTCATATGGTTTTCGTACGACAACGTAAATGTGGTGCTATTTAAACCGTCGATACAAACCGAAACGGAATTATTATATGGCGCAAGACTTTCGACCAACAATGTTACGATAGTTAAGAGCGATATGAACAAAAATATAACGGAAAAAGTTATTTCAATCGTCTCATCGGCAATAAAGTCGTATAACGATATAGCGAATGCAGCGAAAAATGTTAGCTTCTCATTAGCCATAGTTTACGGACCTGATTGGCAGTGTATTATCGGTCAGAAAGGGTACGACGCGTACGCCCGACACGTTAACGGAACGTATCTCGACGTCATTGTTAACGACATGCAAGTTGTGGTGTTTCAAACGATTATGGACGCACCGAATAACGTTAGCATTGCTTTTATTAGCGTTTTTTAATTTGAATTAGTTATTAGAAAATTATTTTTATTTTTCGCAGACTATCAACACTTCCTTAATAACAGATGCGCTGAATTCGGAACAACAAGTGGAAACGAATAACCACTTGATAGTGGAAAATAATACCGCAATTGCTGAGTTAATGAGAAAAGCGCTAAATGACAGCAGTTCGCAATGTACTCCGCAAATGGTGGAAACCAGCGCAAAGCAATGCTTCGCAGTAATAGCGTATAACGCGAAAACGAGTCTAAGCGCCATGTATAGGACGACCGGTTGGAGTATATCGGTTGGCCGAACCAGTTATTTTTATAATAGCGATAATTATTTAGAAATAACTTTCGGAAAGATTTTGTTTATCATAAATAAAGTTAAGCTATGATTAATGTTTGATTCAGAAAACGTATGAAAATAAAAATTGGTTCTATAGCTATAGTTTGTTAATTTGTTTTATTAAACTGTATAAGAACTGTATTGAAGAATATATACGCTAATATACATAAAGCAATTCGAGCGACAGTCTGAGGGTTGCATATGTGGGTACTTATGCAAGACTCCTTAATCATTAAAGATTTAGTCTGAGTCCGACTTCGGTCCTATAGGTTGAAGTTTAACCCGATAGTTTTAAAACTTTAAAATCCGGACCCAATTGGCTAAATAGATTAAAGCCCGAAACGAGCCAGATTCGAATAAAATAGAAACAATATCTAATTTTCGCTTTAGTTTGGCAATATATAATAAGTTTATAATTTGGCCATAAAAGTAATATCTAATAAAGTATGCATAACTTAAACTTTGTTCAAATCTATAAGTCAACCTTTTTCTAAAAAAGTGAGCTTAAAAGATTTAGTTCATCTATGGCTCAAAAACATAAATGGTTAAATAAATGTAGATAGTAAAGTTGAACTCGTTGAACCTAGTTTTGAAGGAGATTCGTTTACTCAACTACTAAGAATTTTTGGAATATCACCAAACTTTACTTATGAAAAGCTATGTATGAAATATTCAAATGTTTACTAAAGCTAAAAATATTCAAATCTAAGTTTTATAAAATAATACAAATACTTGAGGTTTTATTATATCCAGAATCAAATTATTTATCGTTTAAAAAATAAATGACCATATGGTTAAAAAATTAAACAAGAAGTTAGTGGTTATCCTCCTGCATGTGACTCTGAAAAACAAAATAATAGATTATTATTAATTTTGAAAATATATCTGGTATTTTGGTGGCCAACAACAATATAAGTTTCAATGCATCCAAAAGATTTATAGCTAAACTTATGCGCAATGTGTTATGCATACATCATCGTATTAATCCCAAACTTACGCGAGTGAGTACCGGTGCTTTATACATAATACAATACATGCGCGTCCACACTCATATTTTTATGTTAACGCGCATTAAGCAATTCCTAGTGTATTATGTATAAAGCACACGTTCTCCCTCGCGTAAGTTTGGGATTAATGGGATTATTACGACGATGTATGGTGTTATAAGGAAAGTTGGCTCAAAACTGCCAAAAAGAGAAAAATTGTATCGACTTATGATCAATATTAGAAATTAAAATTTGGTAGATAAAAACGGAAATTAAATATTTACCATTTAAGCATCCATTTACTTGCATTGTATATGGACTAACTGGAAGTAGAAAAACGATGCTTAAAATTGAAAATTTAAAAATTACTTAAGCAAATATGTTAGTAGTAAGGAAATGTATGGTTTTGACGATCTAATGGTGTATGGTTTTGGCGATGTATGCACTTCTATGCCCATGCCTGGAACACGCCAAAACCATACACCATTGGATCGTCCAAACCATACACCATTAGATCGTCAAAACCATACATTTCCTTACTACTTATGTTTATGGTAATGAATATCTAATAACAAACTCGAAAGGAAGTACTTTCCAAAAAACCAATATTATTTCTTACTTAAAAGAAATTCTATCAAATGGTGAAGTTTCCAATGAGTTCATAACAATCTTGCATAACGCAAAAGTAGAACCTGAGTTAATTGATAATTTGAAAATCAAAATTAATTGAAATGTATTCAAATGAAAATGAAAAAAATACAAAAATGGAACTGATCAATTTTATCCATCCACTGATCCCAATCTCTACTCGACAGGTTCAAATTCCCCACCCTACTGGATCACAAACCGACACCAATGATAACTAATCCCATCCGATTTATTCCGATAACTACCAGACTGATATCAATCCCCGCCCGACTGATCCCAATCACCACCCAACTTATTCCGAAAACCAACAGACTGATACCAAACTCCACCGACTAAACAGCGATGCTGTGATGCTGTCCTACTCATGGATCGATACAAAAACTGGTGGTCTGGAGGGGGGTTACTTAAGAATTCTCGAAAAGTTGACCACTCCTACCGAAAAAATGACAACTCTATAAGGGAAAATGTTTTTTTGACAGATGGCAGAAAAATTGCACTTAAATCCGAGTTGTTTAACCCCTCCCCCTGAAATTTTGTAGTCGGAAAGTAACCTCCCCATCACACTTTGGGACACTCTGTTGTCATAACTAATTTCCGCACTACGCGAGGGAGCCACGGGTTCCATAACTTCGATATCTCTTATTTTACTGTATATTGCTTGTGGGGCGTACTAGTATAATACAAAAAATACAATGAAGTCTAAAACGAATTAAATTTATTTTGCATTCTTTTTACCAGAAAGTTCAAAATATTAAATACAATAGTTTGCTAGATGAACTCACCAACTTGAACTTGCCAAATGCTCAATTTACACTTTTTTGTTATTTACAGCCTCGGATACCAGTATTAAATCAATGCCTCAAAACTAAACGACGGAGTAACCATTTGCAATGCTAATTCTATCCCTTTACCCATTTCCCAACCGAATAATTAATATATTATAGTTTCCAATAATTAATATACTAGAAAACTAATCTAAAGTCGCTGAAAAAATTAATTTAAATTAAATAATTATTGAAATTTATATAATTATTTCTATTTTCTAAATGGTTTTCTATTTTTCTCATTCAACATCCTGTCACTAATATAATCGAGTTGTTTACAAACTTTAATTATGAAATTGGAATTGCGTGAAGATTTTGATAATTAATTCGCAATTTCCGAATTATCATTTAGTGAAAATTAATAACCAACAAACTTCATCGTTATAAATAATTCTTAATGAGAAAAAAATTGAGTTGGATTGAGAAAAAATGAATTGCATGTAAGATGATTGCTGTAAACGAATAAAATAATTTAAACTTTTTTTTATTCAAACAAATACACTTATATTTTTTATATTATCCATTTTTAAAAATATTCAATATAAAAATAAAAACAATTCTGTTATTTCTTTAAAAACTTTCGGTCATTCTTAAAATATAAGTTTTTGAGTTCAAAAAATTATAAAGAATACAATCAAATTATTTCATTATACTAGCGTTATTATTACTAGTATTAATGCTTGAATTTTCTGATAAATCATTCGCTACAATAGTATTATTTTCTCCATTTTCTATGCATTTCTTATCAATCGAATCTTTTTGATGGCTAAGGTTTATGCCATACATTTCGCTATTATCATATTCCGACCAATTATCCGTCGATGACAACAAATCAATTAAATTAATTAAAGGCCTTTCGAGTATAATATAAAATAAATATGCAAAAATTGTTAGCGCAGTCATATCCACATATATATTTCCAAACTAAATTAAACAAATCAATTATATATATATAGAAGTTTAAGAATTAAGATTAATTTATTGTGTATCATGTGATTAAACATAGATGTGCTACTTATTCCAATTATCTCCATGTAACATGACTTATCAATTCATAAATTTTGCTATAACTTTGGGAAATTAAGTAACTTTATGAATACTAACACTATGCTATGGTGATTGGATGCATTACAAATGTCATGGAAAGTGGGATAAAATAGCGTCATTAGTGTCCATTTATGTTTTATTATGAGGCATTAAATATCTTTAGTCTACTATTGAAAATTTATTTGACGACTGATCATTACAAATTAAAATATTTTTTCAAGTTTTTTTAATTGTTTAAGATTTCAAATCTTAAATCTAAAGATTTTCAATGCCCATTTTATAAAAACCTACTATTTTCCAATCAATCATTATATAAGCATCCCGTACGCTATAAACTCTGTTCCATATAACAATCGCTTGTAGAATATATATTGTGTAATATAGTTTCGCTATTGGCTGTAATGCGCGAATGGATAGAAAACGTGAAATTATTCCTACAATTAGCATAACATATCTTCAGATTATATAGATTATAGATTGAAATAAAAAGTATACCTCCGCGTCCAGTACTGCAAGCAAAGTAAAACCAACCGAAAGCCGATGTCCACAGCGTTCTGCCCAACGAATACCAGATTAATATACTGATCTGCGAAGGCGTTTCAGTTAATGACCAAAATGTGTTGTTCCATACGTAAGTTAATGGTATAATGGAAATGGCAATTATCCATATGATTAGTTCCACTGCTTTACCGCCAAGATTTATGTTTGGATGATTGCGTAAAATATAACCGATAAATATTCCCAGAGATAGAGAAGCGATATATTGAAATGGGCTGATAAAAAAGTTCGCGGTGTGTTTCATAAATGTTTGCATTGAATCAAATTTTTTGAAGTCATTAAAATTATCATAACCATATAAAAGTTTTGGCCAAAGTGTTGCAATAGTTCCGATGATCACAAACCAAATGTTCAACGAGACTCCAAATTTTGGCCATTTGTGCAGCGATAACAATAATATGGGAGTAAAAAGATAGAGTTGGAACATAGCGGAGAAATACCATGATATAGTGTTGCACTACATTTTGTTTTTAAGAAAATATTAATCACATCAATCAAGTAAATCTTTGATAGTTAATATAGACTTATCAATTGAGTTTATATTTTTAGATAACTTAAATGTGTTAAGGTTTTAGGTGGAAGACTTAGAGATAGATACCCTATAATTGCGAAAAACATATATAATATAGTAATCTATTTTAACAAAGAATATATGATTACAAAAAAACGACAAATTCATATAGAGCTTTCTTATAGTTTGATCAAAGCTAATAAGCTTATTTAAAAAATTGTAAATAATCTTTAGCCTACAGTTTTCTAATATGTCAAAATAAATGAAATTAAAATATGTGCTAAATTTAATGGCTGAGTCAGTGCGCACACATAAAAAGACAAACGGACTGTGTTACCATAAGCTCGCCATCTTTTTTAGAAATTCATCTAAAACTTTTGCAACCATTCAGGGTTTACAAAGAATTATTTACTTTGGTTGTAAAAGAATTATTTTGCCCAATTTTGAATTAAAAGTTGTCGAATAACATTAGAATAAAAATAATGACTATAATTACTATTGTTTTCGCATTTTTGTGTGACTAATAATCTAATAACTTGAAAACTTAAAAATTGAAGCAACTTAAATCAATAATAAATAATAAATTAACAGAAGTTCACCGCTTGGATCGAATTCAATCTAATACTTTGTTTCAATAAGTTATTAAAATTTATATAAATACATTGATTAAATTCGTTTTCGATAATATTTCATTAAAGGGTATAACTATTTATAATCCTTAAAAATCGACAAAAATATTGACTCACGAGTGGACAACCCAATACTAATTGATAATTGTTGATATAAAACATGAAATTATTGTAACTAAACAGCGTTCCGAGTAAATTAACAGTTGTCCTGCACGCTGGCTGAAAAAAGAGCCACTGTTGGTTCCAAACTGGTCCGTCGCCAAAACGTGGCGCCAAATAAATTAGCAAAATACTGCCAGCAAGTGGTATCGCGACCCTAACCCATCGTTGCCACACAAAACTTCCATAATTGAAATTGCTTTTTGTTTTCCGTAATTTTCCCAATATATTGTACGACAATAATAATCCTCTGCAATAATTCGATAGAAAGATTTTTGGCGCATTTAAAGCCATAATTAATAATGATTTATACGAACTGACAAACACTTACAAACAACATGTCATAGCGTCGAGCCATAAAATCGGCGATCGAACGAAGAAGTATCGGTTAGCGTGTATGGCATGCATTGGAAATGAATTACTCATATACCTCTGCGATGTGTTAACCAAATTATAAATGTAAGACATTATCAAGAAGTGTATAAATGTTATAATTAGTCTAAGACTATAAATTGCCGGGAATTGTGGCGCTTCTAACAGCTTTTTAGTATTTGTTATGACTGAAAAAGAAAGCGCTATTTTTTCAACATTGGTTTTGTATTCCGTTATTGTTGCATCGTTTGGATGATAAAACTTTACCGATTTTGGAAAATAAATCTTAAAAATTTCGTACATCGTTGATATTATAACCAATGCGATGAGTATCGAAATTATCATTCTATAATTAATTTGGGGTTATTAAATATTGTAACGTATTTATGGAAAGTTACAGAAAGACTAACATACATCGCAACTTTTTGATATTTGTCCAAAGGTATAGTTTTGACTTTCGAAGAGCATGTAATATCTGGAACAGCCACTGGTATCTTTGTAACTGGATATAGTACTATAATGGATTTTGAATTAATCAGTTATAGAATCAAAATAAGTTCATTGTGAATGTACGTTATTATAACAACTATAGACTCGTCCGCTCCTTAATTTAATTAAAATTAGAATTTGGAAATTGTATGTTTACTGTAAAACTATTAATGGCTTATATCGTCATAAAGTAAGTAGAAATTTCAAATTAATAAAGTTAATAAACATCTGAATCATGGATAAACTTTAATAAATCAAATAAATAATAGATAATTGATAACAACTACTAAACACTTTTGAAAGCTTACGTTTATTTAAAGCGGTTTCAATATCGATTGGTTGACAAACGTGTGGAATGCAAATTCCAAGCTTATAAACGTTTCCTTTAGTCAATTGTAAACCTTCGATTAATTTAAGTACGGGTTTGTTTTTAAGAACAATGTGCGCTTCCAATTGCATAGCTAACATCTCGAAACCAGGCATATATTCCTCTGATAGAAACATTTCATTCTCAATCTGATATGTTTCTAGGCTTGGATATGGCAAATTAACGTGTAACTGACAATATTGACCAAAAAGTAAGGTACCATTATCTGGATCGCTGATTATTTTAATGCACTCATCATATTCACCCAAGCTTGCTATCCTTCCAGCTGCCAGTCCTGAGGGCATAATGTTACCAAAGGAATCAAAAACTATCAAAACAAGAATGACAATTTAATATACACCTTACTTATTTATAATTTAAAGCAAGCCAGTCTTATGTTCCACATTTATTTTATAAAGTTTTGCATTTTTCTAACACATGCACAGAAAAACAGACAGACAAACATTCATACATACAGACATGGTTAAAATTAGTAGTTCTTCTTCCTTAAAAAGTGAGTTTATAATTTATAATCCATATTTTATCTTTTTTATCTCTTTAATTTTTGTCACTTTCTTTGAGATAACTTTTAGTTTCAATGCTAACTGAATGATAGATAAATGTTAGGTGAAATTTAAAAGAACTTACATTTTAGTGCCCATAGTTTGCCATTCTGAATATTGGTTACTATTTTTAAAAAAGCAGCTAAACATTCAGGATTTAAATTCGCTTCATATAATAATTCAAAAAGATGTGAACTTATAAGTTTCGCAGAATCCCCAAGATCTTTATCATTCATTAGTTTCTGTCCCCATTTTCGCAAACGATCTAACACAGCAACCGTGTCATTTATCGATGGCACAAACACTTTGATTTCTTCATTTTTAACCTGCTCATAATCGTCAGGTAAATACTGAGAACAGTTTAAACCGCTGATGAATTCTTTTGCTGTGCACGTTTTAAATGTTTCATCCAATTCAGCATCGGTTTCGGCACTATTATGTGCGACAACGTTTCGAGTAAGTTCAACATCAATCAATTTGATTGGATCAGTAGTTGCATGACCATGTTCGGCATAAACAAGATTAGTTAAAATTAAAAGGAATTGGATTATAAAAATTGCTATTTTTAAAATATTTAAAATCATTCTGTCTTTGACTATGATTTAGCCAACGCTACTATCTGTTCTTAATAGCAACTCTTACTATTACTTGACAAATCTTTTTATTTACTTCAAATATATTTCATATTAATTTCTTATTTTTGATTGACTAGTTTATTAAAACTTTATCCTCATTATATTTTGTAATATGTTTCTAAATAACATCATAGCCGTTTGGATGCGCTGAGAAATTGTTTATTACTACACATTTTATGAATCAACGACTCATAATTGCAAAAGAGTTTATCTTTAGACACAACTAAGCGATAACTCTCACACCACAGTAAGGAGCTCTCAAAAAAATCAGCTTTTAAATGATAGGCATTATTAAACATCTATTATAAAACTTATTTATTTCCTTTTTTTGCAAAAAAAGGTAAAGCCGTTTATATAATTAAATTATTTTACATCATGTTATGTTGAAATAAAAATAGGTACATTGACTTCGAAAATGATAAAATGGGGAAAAATACTAATTTATTTCGTAATTGTCTTGTAATTTTGATATTAGTGTATTGAAAATTCTGTAAATAATATAAAACTGATAATTATTAATTGTTTTCCTTTTGCTTATTAAATTGGAATTAAAAATGAGAAACTAATTTTGATTAATGTATTAGTTTAATGGTTTTTGGGGATCAATTATTTTTGCTATTTAAAATATTTAAACTTTTACTATTTACGTATATAATCTAGATTGAATTTTGCATTTTAATAATTCCCAGATTAAAGTTTAATCAATACAACACTGTTCGTAAACATTTTATGTTTACATAAATTATAATTCAATAAAAGTTTGATGCGACCGTTTAAGTAGTCAGTATTATTTCAATAATTATATCAATAAGTTACGAAGTTCATCGCTATTAACGCGACACAATTATTTTTATTCAATTAATACTTATAGGCCCAAAAGTTTATTAGACCCGTAAGCTAAAATAATGTATAAAAATCATATTATGTTTAAACCTAGTGAATTATCAACAACATTGAGCCATATTTAGTACATATTAACCATGTAATTAATTAATTCAAAAACCTTTGGGAGCCAAACAATTTGAATTGAAGCGATAAAGCTTTGAAAATATTAAATAAATGAAGGAAAAATTCAGAATAAAGCAAAACTGTATTTTAATTTATAAGTCTTAGTAAATCTATTTTGCAACGATGGCAACACAATTTCTTATTGCAATTACGACACTCAAATTACATAAAAGTTTGGAAATGATTAGGTGATACAGGACTACGAAAATTAAGTTAGAAAATATAAAGATAATAAGATATATAATTAGATAAATTTTGTAATCCTATTGAAAATAAAGTTGATATAAAGTATATAAATAAAAATCGTGAGGATTGAAATTACAAGTATTAAAGTTAAGGTTTAAGTTTGAAAATATAGTTAGTTTTTATGAATGGAAAAGTCAAAATTAATATTCACGCTATTATTGTTTTTATATGTTTTATTAAAAAACGGTTGTATAACAAAATGTGAAAATATAGAAAAATTATATGACCTGAACCAAACTCTGGAGCTTGGAGTGAGTAATGAAGAGTATGAAGAAGATTATGAAAATAATATGAGAGAAGACATTAACGACTTTAACAGTTTGTTCGACAAAATAACTCGTCTTCACGAAGAGGGACGTAATGTGACCATTAGTAGACATGTTAATCATATTAATGAAACACACTATAGACTCAATCGTTTGTATGAATTAACACACGATTTTTTATCAAATAACAAAGAATTGAAGAGAAATATTCAAAAGGTGACCGAATTTATCTATTCACTAAACATAGACTTATCTCAAGAATGCTATGTTTCGATAATAAAAATTCTAAACGCCATGAGAAACAGAGAATTATGGGCTTTTAAGTGTAAGAAAACTTTAATATTGATAAATTAATTAATTTAAAGACATTCTTTGCGATGAGCTTAATGACAAAAGAACAAAATTTTCAATAATTATATAATATATTTTAATATAGTCATTGATTCGATGGGGAAAATTCCCACTGGAATAGTTGAAGGCGTGGTATCCAGTTTCGGCGAATACGATGAATGTCTTAATATAAAAAGTGCGACACATCAACATAATTCCGCATATTTCAAAGGAAAATATTGTTTGCTTAAATTAATTATTCCGTATCCTAATGCAAGTTCACTTTCACCGGAAGAAGACAAAATTAGCGCCGATTCTATGAAAATGTTGAATTCTATTGACGGATATAATGAATATCGCCCAGTATTACCTCTCCTCGCAAATCCAATGACTAAACTGATATCAATATTAAATCTAATAAAAGGGGCGACACTTCACTTAGGGATATGCATACCATCCACGTGTGAATCGCAAGAAATTGAAATGGCTATTAATAAAGGTGAATTAAAATAAACTAAAGGAATTTATAATTTCATTTATATAATTAATAGTCACTTAACCGACAAAATTTTATTTTACGTTTTTAGTTTCCGTCATATTATAGAAGTAAAACATATTTCTATATTCAGGATAATTTATTTTCTGATTTAATTTTTAATTATAAATTTGATAAATAATTTCTATTTATATTTAGTTTTCTTTCCGATAACGCGAATGCCAGTTACTGTTGAACGAAAATGTCATGTAAAGGGTGAAAATTCGAGGCTCAACACGTACCAGACAGTATCGATGTGAGTTGAATCGAAAAACGGCTTTAGTAGTTCCACCATATGCTATATAAAATGGCCATTCTTATGCAGTCTACATTATGCCTAATCAATGTTTACCCGAGTAAATGGTTTACATCACCACACAAATTGTCACAAAAATTATGAACACTCACTTCAGGTCTAGAAAAGATTGCATTTGAAAGGCTTAATAATATGGCAAAGAGTGGAATGCTTTTCATTTCTATGAAAATTTTGATTTAAAAGTTTATATACCTATGTGCGAAAATTACTATATGCGATGTGTTAATGTTTTAAAATTTTATAGACTCAATAAGTCGTACCAACTTTAAAATATTTTCATTAGCATAACTTTATTTTCGGTATATTGCAATTACTGTATTTAAAATCTGTTATTAATGAGTACATGAATCTATTGGAAATTTTCTTTAGTTACGCTTTTGGCATTTTTGCATTTTTAACGACAATAAGCACTTCATATGAATTTTTCCTTAACGCCAGAGGACTAAAAAAAGAGAAATTTAATAATACGAAATCAAGTAAAATCGCCATCTATGTCGAGAAATTGTTTGTTTCTTTTTCGTTAATTACGAACAGTAGACTACTTTTCAGAACAGACCATAAATTTGCGGCACTGTTAACAATAAAATTGGCGATAATAATTAACATGAGAGCAATGGATTATTACTCGCACATTATTTCGTGGGGTTTATTGGAATTAAGGAGATTTGCCACTACTATGCCGTCAGAGTTTTTCTTCAACAAAAATTATGTACTGCTTAGAAATGCTCAATTGCCGGATATAATCATACTCATTAGGTATTAATTAATAGTAATTTCTTTAAACATTTGTTTGCTTTCTTGCAAACAAATAAAAATAGCATATTTACATTATTGTTCACACTTTATTAAAAAATGATTGAAATCTCTAAAGCGGAATAATGTCGACGTACTATTTATTGACAACTTTACGGCAAAACAATCAAAAGTTTAAGTTCTTTAACTACATATTTCGATTATGGTTTAAATATTCGGTTCTACTGCTTGGAGTGACGTTATTTATTTATATGATACCACAATTATGCGATGGACCACTTTGCAACTTAATTGAACACGGATTTGTCGAGTGTTGCAAATTTGAAAAAAACTTTTTATATGTGTTTACGTTTATTGCAAATTTTTTACCATTAATGGTCGACGACGCGTTTTCTATTGTAAGTTAACAATTTTCCTTTTTAATCACCCTACCCCTACCCCCTCTCTAAGATTTATTAAAAATAAGCTGTAGCCTAATAGAAATTAAAATTTATTTAAAACAGTGTAATCCAATGATATTTCTCATACACGTATTATTTCAACTAGAATTTATTGCCATAAAATTTGTTGCATTATATAATAAACGACCAACAATTGGCTTATATCTAACAATAAGCGCAATATTTTTCGGTCTAATACTTCGAAATGCTCCATATTTGTTTGGCATAAAACCTATACCACTAATAATGTATACGAGTATGATTAAAGAGGCTCACGATTCGTACATTTGGTATGGTTTCAATTCAATTGTATATATTCCCTGCTATTTTGTTGGCGTAGTTATCGGTTACCTCATTATCGACAAACAAATTGTGTTCAATAAAGTTTTCGAAATTTTTTTATGGCTAATATCGATTGCATTGATTGTCACGTCTATACTATGGGACAGCACTTTTTGGCGAATGGACATAATGCCAACGAACTCTAATATGATGTCATACTTTTTATGGTTTAATTTTAGTAGGTTTGGCCATACGTTGGGTTTCGGTTGGATTTTCTATGCGATTTGTTCGGGAAAAGCAGGTTTACTTGTGATTTAAAAAATATTTTAAATCTTATGGTTACTTTAATTTACTATTAGGTCTTTTAAATCGTATTCTTTCGTGGAATGGATTTCGGGTTTGGACGCGTCTATCTTTAATAATCTATCTTTTTGATGACGTGATGTCCGTTTTACGAATGGGAAACATAAAACACACATACGTTGTTTCAAATTTTATTCTGGTTTGCACTAGATTTCTATTTTGTTCAAGTAATTAGCAATTATAAATATATATTGAATATTTGTTTGTCATTTTTATTAGTTCGAAAACCTTATAATCGATAACATTATTCTGGCATTGATAGCAACGGTTTTCTATCTTCTTATTCAACGTCCATTCAATAATATAATCGAATTGTTTATGAACATTAATTCTGGTAATCAAGAAGAAGTAAAAGATGTGCCAAACCAAGAGAAAACTATTTAAATAAAACTGAATTTTTGAATCTCATAATTAATTAGATCATTTATAATTTTATCATATCTATAAAATATTTATTTTAATAGATTGGCATTTATTTAAATAATAGTTAATATAAATGAATCGACATCGAGATACTATTGTTAATTTAATTTTAAAATATATTATTTAGTTAAAACTTTGAATTCAACAGATTATGCTTTCATATTCGATAGTGTTGTAAATTTTAAAAATTATATAAAATAAACGTTAAAATATTTAGTTTAGAATTAAATATAGATATGATGATGATTATTTGCTTGATTATTGGTGGCAGAAGAAGATAATATGTAAACAAAAAATGAAAACTACAAAAACACTATTTATTTTAGTTGTTTGAGTTGACTATTTTTCAAAACCCAGTATCTTCAATAAGGTCACTCAAGTTCACTAAACTTACTGTAGAGCTTTGTTGTATGATATAAATCGTTAAGGGGAACTAGTATAGTGAGAAAATATTTTCTCATTTTACATTTGTTCTTTTGTATATATGTTTTATTGTATTAAATTTTTTAAAAAAGCGCGATAATATCAACTGTTACATTCCAATAGGATTACAGGAATGATACTGAAATATTAGCCAAATTAAAATGGATTGACTTTATTATTAATTCCAGCAGTGCATTAAGCTTTCTTAGCGGACAAAATCGCAAACCGTTAAAGCATATATTTAAAAGAAAAGCATTCACTATTTTAATTAATATATGAGTCTAGTTTTTTTAAAAAACAATGACAATATTAAATTTAAAAACTTTTAACACTTTAAATTAATAGTTTTATGGACCACCTATAGCCATCGCGTGGCAAAAAACGTTGCTACAATTAAAAATTATAGTATCAGGATTTTGATTCTATTGATTCATTTGATAGCTTAATAGCATTAAACATTGAAAGTAATAATAGGCTATTCAGTAAATTGATATTAGTATTAAAGTATTGATTAGTATAACCTGAAACATTGAAACATATTATTACAGTAAACTTAAAATACTATTGTTGCATACATATAAATGATTTATTGCATACATCAAAAAGAAAGCATTAATTATTTTATACACTATTTGATTATTATTAAATTATGAATTTATTATCAATTAAGGAATCAATTAAATAATTAAATATTTTGTTTCAGGTTTTGGCCACATTTTACACAGTTTTAAAAGAAATATAACCAATATTGATATAATCTGTTAGAAAAATATAAAACATTTTTAGCAAACATTGTTAATAAAGTTTAATAAATTTTCTACTAATTTTAGTAATATTATGTATTGATTTATGCAATCTTTTCTTGAAAAGTAGGGAGGATTTAGTTTGTGTGAATTAAAATTAACAATATAATCATTGTTTTCAGAGTGTTAACAGAGTATTTATGTATATTAATATTATGATTATAGGCCGCGGCCTATCTAAGCAAAAAAATTGAACTTTACAAATTTATTTCTCATGCGGCCTATACATCAAGTGCGGCCAATACAACATATAGTTTTCAAAAGCTAATTGGAAAATTAAAATTTACTAAAAACATAGAAATAGTAGTCACAAATAATTAAAATTTTCAATAACGTCACTAAATTGAGCTAAATTTTGATTTAAAATTTGATAGCTATCATCTCATTTGTTGTCAATACTTTATTGAATTAAATCAAAATTTTTTTACACGTTTTTAAAAATAATAAAATTATTAGCCTAAAGAGCCATCTATTGATAATTAATAAAATTAAAATGCGGCCTATACATAAAGTGCGGCCTATACACAAATTCATTTTCAAAATAAATTAATTCAGAAAAACTAGTTATGCGGCCTATACATGCCATGCGGCGTATAATCGTAATTTTAGGGTACTGTAATAGCTCCGAGAAAGATTCGAATATTAATGATAGCTTAACTGATAAAACTGGAAATAGTTAATTAGAAAACAATTTCCACAATAAAATCCAATTCTTTTTATGGCAATTCTTTCGATATAAACTAAAAGCTTTTAATAAACAATTAGTTATACTTAGAAGTTTATAGTTATAGAAGTTATAGTTAATAAGTTTTTAAGATAGCTTACTTTATATTTTGTAATTGTGTTACGAATAACATTATTTTTAATTACAAATAAGGAATTTAAAGGCTTATAACACTTATTCGCCTCATTTGATATGGAAGATGTAGTGTTTAATATTAGTAATAATAAAGAAAATAATAAAATTAAAGCATAAACCAAAGCGAGATTTGAAATATTCACAAAATTTTCATTAATAATAATGAATATTATTAAACTATTAATACAAATGAAAGGAAATACTATTAATACTGTAGAAGTGAAAATCAGGCAAAATAGAAATAAAAATTTCGACCAAAGATCACTGTTATAATCATTAATTTCAGAATAAAGTAAATACGCATTTAATATAATCTTTCTCAGTTTTCCGGTATTAAAAAACGCCTCATTACGAACAATTTCTATTATTTTAATCTTAATATTCTTTAATTTCATGAATAAATAATAACATGTCAAATAAAAGTAAGAACATTGCCAGACAATAATATTTGTGATATAAATACAACAAATAATAAACAACACATTCGCTGGTATTGTAACAATTAATTCATTAATTGCATAATTTTGGAGAAATGTGTCTGTTATGTATAATAAATCTATTACTGGTACTATAATGAGAGAAATTTCGGCCAAAAAAATAATAAGCTTTGCTTTATTCAAATAGCGATAAACATCTTTTTCATTATAGAGACCAATACTTTTAGGTGAAACCAATCCATTGAGCAAATCAAACGGGTTTAAAATTCTATTCGGAGATGCACTTGAAAAGGTGAAATAAAATAATATTTGTGACATAACGGAAAACAGTAAACTTTGAAGTAAAACAATATTCATATAACTTCCAGTATCGAGAAAATAAAAGAAATCACCAATTATTAAATGAAAGAGTCGATTCTTATTATTCTTAAATAATAATATCAAACATCTTGCTATTACTAAACATTGAACTGTGAAAACTAAAAGAGGATTAAATAATAGATTTCTTCTTGAGAGTCTATTATGAGGTCTATCAACAGATAACCCACTTCTATAAAAATGATTTCCAGCTGATTTGATTACAACATTTTCTGGCAAAACAATATCAGCATTGTAACCCTTTTCAGCCATTTTTATTAAAGAATTAAACGGTAGTCGAAATAACTACTTTAAATAAAATAACTATTATATCGGTATTACTTTAATGATATTAAATGAATATATTATTAAATATCATTTTCAGAATATTCTACTGTAAAAACACTAATGTTACTGTAGAAATATTCTCTTGACATGATAAGTATCAATAAAATAAATTGGCTGTTGAAATTCGATCAATTAGTATTTTGAACTTCAAATTACAATGTTTATTTTCTTGTTACTCACTTTTTAAAATAGATATTAAAAATTGATGAAAACTTAATTTTTCAAATAGTATTTCATGATTACACCACACCGTAAAGACTATATAGAGGTTGAGTTGTCATGACAGTAATTTAATTAAAAATTTTTTGTATAATTTTAACAATTTCACGACTAATTTAATTTATTAGTATTTTGTTTGTACTTTTCAATTAAAAAATTAAAATTTGCCGCTGGATTACATTGAGTTGATGTTTGTTTACAATAAAATAAAGACCTATAATTTCTACCTCACGTTTAATAAATTAAGTAGAACATGTCCGTCTATTTATGATAAGGTTCGGGCTCGAGAGTTTCAGGCTGGAACCTGAACCTCTATTTAATAGACAGAATCTCATATCTCAAAGAAAATTAGAATCTGAGACTCTTTCCAATAGCCTGAATCTTTGATGCTTTAAAAATCTGAATCATTATCTTGAGAATATCAATAAACTCATAGCTTATTTAAGAGTAATATTTTAAGTATTTTGAAACTTTTTCAAATCCATTTATTTAAAATTTACTTAAATGATTATATTTATTATTAGAGAGTCATAATAAAAGCAATTATAGCATTTTAATTTCATAAACTATAAACAGTAAATTGTTATGGGCACGAATCACATAGTTTGGTGTCGTTTTAGCTGCATTTATAAATGCTTTATTTTCTATTTTTAATGATAAATGCTATAAAAAGCTATAAATGCTATTTTTCCCGAAATCGAGAAACTGTGGTTTAAATCTGACTAGTTTTTTTGTACCCCATACCCATAAATTTTTTCTTCGTTTAACTTACATCTTTATATTGATAAAAATAAAATAGAATCGGTACAGGACGGGACCAAAAATTTCCTTGAACAGAACAGGACAGGACTACTACGTAAATTTAACGGGACAGGACGTGTTATCATATTCAAAATTTTTCCACCTCTACTTTTGCATAATATTGATTTAGTAACACATCTTAAGAAAATAAATTAGTTGTTGAAAATCGATTAATAATTTTTAACTTCGAATTGTTTTTATTTTTATTTTGTAATTCACTTTTTATGTTAAATATTAAAATTAATAGTGAAGACTACTTTGGTTGTTACATAGCATCTAATGGTTATACTGTAAAGACTATAAGTTTAACTGCTATGGTAGTAATTTAAATAAAAATCTTTTGCAATATTTCGACATTTTCTCAACTAATTTAATTCATTAGTATTTTGTTTGTACTTTTTAAAATAAATATGAAAATTAGCCACTGTATTTTATACAACCTCCAGTTGAGGTTAGTTTACAATAAGTCACATAATTTCTACATTACTAGATAATTCAAATAGAACTTATGTTTTTGATCGTGTCCGTCTATTATAGTGATGACAACGATATGATAGTTTCAGGCTGAAACCTAAATCTCCCTTCTTCCTTTTATAAACTGAACCTCGATCTTCAATTAAAATTAAAATTTGAATCTGCGCTATGGCCTGAGACTCTAACATAGAGCTTGAATATTTGAGGCTTATAAAATCTGAACTATAATATTTTGAGAATAACAATAAATTTAATGCATATTTAAGAGTAATATTTTATGCGTTTTGAAACTTTTTAAATACTTTTATTTAATATTTAGTTAATTATAAGGAAAAATACTGTATATAGTTAATATAAATAGCAAAAAAAATAAAATGATTAAAAATGAGATATTTTTAAAAAAATTTAAATAAAAAATTTTAATTTATATTAATTAAAATTTTAAAATTCGACAAAAATGTAAAATTAATATCTACTAGAGACCCTAGCTAAGTATTTTCACCAAATTAATACATTGTTATCCTCCCCGCATTTCTCCGAGCAAACTCAGAATCTATCGGTATTCAATCAGCATTCATCCGCGCCCATCTCCATACGCGTAAACAATAATAACGTCTTGAGGTATAATGCTTGCAATGCGCATGTGCAAAAAGCTTGTTTTAGTAAGATTATTTTTTACCAAAGCCCTGAGATGCCTCTTAGTGTATAATCCATCATCACTCGTGTATTCGTAGTGTCATCTCTTTTAATCATTAATTAAACAGCTAATTGTTACATAATTATGCATTATTAACATAGACTAATAAAAGTGTGCACTCTATATGCGAACAAAATCGTGCTTTAAGACTTCTAGTTCTAAAAGATTCAGTCTCGAATTCAAGTCTTAAAATTTAAAAGGTTTAGTTTCTGTCACTATGTGTCCAGGTTCGAACAGGTTCAAGTTCGAGTTCATATGAGTTGGGATTTATGACTTATCTGAAAAAGTAATATACTTAAAATGTAAGTTTTTAGTTTTAAATACATTCAAAACATATATATCGGCTAAGTATCGATGAAAACGTATTAGACATCACATTAGAAGCGTCAAACAGGATATCGATTAATGTATAAAAAAGATGTCATATTATTAATCTTAAGCGTCATTTACTTGTAATTATTGCAAATGATTCCAGAGTCCAAGTTCAAGTCCCAGTATTAAATTCTTATCAAAAACTTAAGGATCAGGTCCTAAAATGTTTTTTTTAGTCCCAGATTCGATTCAAGGTTTTCTTTAGAGCCCTCAAGGACAAGGATCTGTTCATCATCTATAGTGCACTCCATGAATCTATGGTTCTTTTTACATCCTTGAATTCGGAAACTTACTTCATTTTTAACGTCGTAATATAGTTTTTGGGAATATTAACAAATAGTAATTAAAATTTATTTTGTACGTAATAATTATTATAAATTATTTATAAATGATTTTAAAAAGCAAATACAGCCTAGTTTTATGACTAGAAAATTTAAGAGTTGCGTATAAATATGTCAATAAAAAAACAATTGTTTTAAACAAGTCTAAAGACTATTCTAAACGATCGACCATTTTTATTCATTTTGATCCATACCATCGTTAAACGCATCGGTATATCCAATGTCTATACTCAATGGACATTTTTCCTCGAACTTCAAATGCGGATAACGTTTCTGCAAATACATTGTTTTGATTTGTTTTCTCTTCACAGCCAATGCCAGCAATAGTCGATAAAAGAAACCATAAATCCAGTGACCGATGGAAAAGCGTAACATTATCTGTAAATATATTCAACAAAAATACAATGCAGTCTAAAATGAATTAAATTTAATTTTCGGTTCTTTTACCTGAAAATTGAAGCAAAATAATACATACGATATTTTGCTAAATGTTGTGCTCAATTCACACTTTTTTGGTATTTGAAGCCTCGGATACCAGTATTTAATGATTGCCTCAAAACTTAACGACGGATTAACCATTTGCAATGCCAATGCTATCCCTTTACCCATTTCCCAACCGAGCGGTTCCGGTATCGGGTCTTTATGCAGTACCGGTCTATAGTCGCGATCGAATACTAAGCGACACAGTTCTCGATCTTCTTCAACATTACCCGTACACAAACTGAACCGATCGTCAATACCGATACAAAACCCAATAACGCGCCACAAATAATTCAAATGCTCGATCTCGTCATC
>JAQIXJ010000976.1:0-24937 GCA_034700185.1 Phthiracarus laevigatus | reverse complement strand
GCTACGACCGAAAGTATACATAGCTTTAAGCCGTGCACGTAAATCAAGTGGCATTTTCATAAATTGATTATTTATACAGCCGAAGGATACTCCGACTGTTTTATTGGTTAAAATTAAATCGAGAGACTGTAAACAACTTCTAAACTAAACTTCAAGTTGCGATTACTATCAGACAATGTAGAAGATAGTACGAAAATTATTTATCATAACGTTCAATCGCTCGTAAAACATTATCTCGATTTATTAAACGACATCAACTTAATGGCCCAAGACTATTTACTGTTTGTTGAAACTTGGAAGAATCGTGATTTATTCTTTGATTCAACAATATTAAACACTCATAATCAACAACATTAAAGCACGCTAATGGGTGCGCTGTATATTCTAAAACAATAATCGACGTCTTAATTTCATATGAAAGACTTGAAAACAATGGTTATTACGAATGTTTGGCTATAATAGTTAAAGGTGTGACGATTTTTTATATTTATTGTTCAGCTAATAACAGCACAGACCAACTTATCATTGATATTAATACATGTTTGGAAAAACAGATTGCGATAAAGTTCGATTACTTGGCGACTTCAATATTAATGTTAAAACAAAGAATGGGATGAAAATAGTTAATAACTTGTAGAAGATGAACTTTAAACCAATGGAAACCAGAGTAGCAAAAATACGAATACAACAATTGATTAATATTTTCACGAAATTTAACACTCGATCTTCATCCATACCAATCATACTTTGCATACACAAAGCGCTAATCTATTAGTTATTATTTAATAAACAATTAGTGGATTAAAATTAATAGAAAAATCAAAACTGGAAAGTTTTTTTGGTGAAAAATATCGTGACATTTTTTGTTGAACGATTAAGTGGTCACCCATATTCTGTCCATGCCTGGATTTCATATTTGTTGTAGACCGGTTATGTGTGTTCGTGATTTGAAATTTTCACAAAAGTCGGTGTTACGGAATTATTTTGGTGACCGATTTAGTGGTCACGCATGTAATGTCCATGTCTAATTTTTAAATGTTTTAGACAGATAAGGTGTCTATTTGTCTTGAAAATTATACAAAAATCGGCATCACGAAATATTTTTTGGTGACCGACTTAGTGGTTACACATACCCTGTCATTGTCTGGATTTTTTATGTTGTAGACCGGTTATGTGTGTTCGTGTGTAGAAAATTTTACAAAAATCGGTATTACATAATTATTTTGGTGACCGATTTATTGGTCACGCACATCCTGTACATGCTTGGATTTCATATACTTTGTAGACCGGTTATGTGTTCGTGTTTTGAAATTTTCACAAAAATCGATATTACTGAATTTTTTTGGTGACCGATTTAGTGGTTACACATAACCTGTCCATGTCTGGATTTTTAATGTTGTAGACCGGTTATGTGTGTTCGTGTGTAGAATATTTTACAAAAATCGGAATTAAGGAATTATTATGGTGACCGATTTAGTGGTCACGCATATCCTGTCCATGCCTGGATTTCATATATGTTGTAGACGGGTTATGTGTGTTCTTGTTTTGAAATTTTCAAAAAAATCGGTTACGGAATTATTTTTTTGAAATAATAATAAATTTGCTTATTAGCAATGTTTAAACAATTAAAACATTTGTATACATTGAGTAATAAATTTTATTAAATATAATTAAATTTTTGTTTAATATTATTAAAAGTTTTATAATTAAAAGAATTTATGTTATTTCCTGTAAACAATAAGTATACATACGTTAAACTTATTGACAATCAATCCGTTTCGAGGCAGTGTGTTCCATAGATTAGTTTAATTTCCTTAATAATTAGTTGTTTTTCGATCTCTCTTTTAGTGATTGAAAATATTTAATTTTCCAATCCACTACCGTTCCTTTACAGAAATCAAAATTTCTACTGCCATTCCATTACCGGTAAACAAATTTTTTTCATTCCATTACCGTGCCATTACCGTGAGTTTTTTCTACTCCACTACCATTCCACTCATAATGTACCACTATTGAAATATTTTAGCTCTTCAAGCAACTCAATTTGGATCAAAAATTTTTTTTCCTTGATTAGTTGTATATTGAAGTCGATAAAATGCTGATTATTTATTGTTTTAAAAAATTAGTATTAAAAACTGCAAGAGAAATCGTTGTTATTTGATTAAAACACTACTTAAATTTTCTTTATAAAATCAGACCAGAAACCACTACCGTTTCATTACCGCGAGCAAAAAAATCGTTACCATTACATTACCGAAAAACAAATTTATTTTCATTCCATTACGGTGCCATTACCGGAGCTTATCTCCAATTCCACTGCCATTCCACGTTAATGGAACTAAATTTTCAATCCCTACTCTCTTTCATTCGTTTTAATTAACGCGACTCTTGGAATAGATGGATTGTAAACAGTCAAACTGTAATATCCATTGTTTTACTAATTATAAAAGCATTCGCGTGACTATTTTTGCCTCCAATATCAGTGTAATTCGATGCGTAGAAAACAAATGCCTTATCTGGATGCGTTTTGAAGACTTTTTTAACATATTAAATAAACTTACCAATACTTACATCACTTCCATTTGAAAAATTTAAAGATTGTTTCCTATCCTTAAGCGTATCGATTTTATCGTACATAACATAATCGTCATAACAAGGATAACCATCAACTATGCCGCAAACATTACCTTTAATTAAATTAAAAATCTCCATAGAGAAATCCGTTTCGATAACATATGTAATGTTATTAGAATTCATGTTAAAAATTGCGCTTATTACTCTCAATCTTTTCATAACAATATATAAGCAATAATTATAAAAGCAGAAACAATATAAAAAACCAAAAGCGTAATTAACAGTAAAATATTTAATTGAGTGTTAAAGTGACTGTGAAGAGAGCGATATAAAATTGCGACTAACCAGTTAGAGTGCACAATGAAAAATGAGTGAATCAAAGTAAATATTTATTTTTATAAACTCAGTTTTCAATAATCCCTTGGGAAGAATAAGCTACGTGTCACTATATCTTTCAAACGGAAGCACCAATAACTTTGAAAAAAATTTTGTCTTAAGTAAACCGTTCATGGGCTAAAATTTGAATCATTAATTTTTTTTGTTACACGGCTCCTATATTGTTAAAATGAACTGTCAAGTTACAATTTTAATAACCCCCGAGCCTGCTATAACTAATATGTCACCAAAACTTGTTTCTGGTAGTCCATAATGGTTATGTGCATATAATATGGAACCAATATTATTGGTGGATTCTTTTTGACAATATGGAGGCACGTGTCTTATTCTTATTTTATTATTACAGTATTATCAATGATTCTCTAAACAGAATTATAGCGATAGAATAGAAGTGAAAATTCTGAGTTTATATCATACATGTTTTTACTAAGAAAATATTATTCTTATGATTCTAGCCTAACCATGGATAAAGTTATTGGCTTCGGAAGAATAAAGCACGTGCCTTAGTATCTCACATAAGGAACCACCAAAGACTTTGAAAAAATTTTTGTCTTAAGTAAACCGTATAAGGTCTACAATTTGATTTTTTTTGTCACACGCCTCCTATATTGTTAAAAAGGTGTCAAGTTACATTTTTACTAACCACCAAGACTCCTATAATTTATTTGTCATCAAAATTTAGTTTCTTGTAGCCCATAATTGTTATGTGCATATAAAGTGGAACCATTATTGTTGGTGGGACTGTTTTGAAGATATAGAGGCACGTATCTAATTCTTGTTTTATTATTATAATATTATTAATTATTCTCTAACCATCCGGTTACGAAAAAATGCGTTTTGATTTTTTTTTTAATTTTACCAAATTTTGACCTACATAATACTGTAAAATGAGTAGAGTATCAAACATGGATAGCATTAAAGTCATTGTTAAAAATGGAATAATTCAAAAACGATAGTTTAAAATTTTTAAAAAAGTTGTTTGAAGACTATCGATATGGCGATTTATAATTTACTAAAATGTCAATCAATGATAGCATATTTGTTATAAATAAAATTGGATTTAATTTTCTAAGAATTGTATTTCTGTTATTTTATTAGAAAAACATAAGGTGTGATTTTCATTAATATATTAAGATTTTGCTAGAAAACGCTAGTTTTAAAGATATTTTAAAAACGCAAAGAATTGTATAAATTAAATAAATATAAATCGATTAATAAAACTTTATTTTTAAATAAAACTTTTCAATAAATAATTGAAATAACAATTTTGATTATTGATTAATTATTACAAGCTGATATTGTAGGCCACCACATCTGTTAACTGTTAACCTTCATTTGCTCGCAGTTTGTAACCAACACGAACAAATAACTTTTTTCGATAAATTTATCGAACGCCACTTGAAACGATTCCAACGAGCTGTCCAGTTGTGCACACAATGATTAACTACTTTTATTAAGCAATTTGCTGATGAACTGATCGAAGCAAGTAATGCGCAAAACACTCGAGTCTTCCATTCCAATGTACATTGTTGTTTTGAAAGAAGACACTGTACTAGCATTACAGACCTTACATATTTCTTCCTCTTCTTTTCGAAAGCAGTGTACACATCGTTTGTAACTACATTCAGCTTCTATTGTTATTAGTAATCCTTCGATCCATCCGAATCTCAGATCTTGACTAATGCTGGACATTTTTCCGAACACGACAAATATCTGCATATTGGTTTCGCTGCCTTTGCAAGTTTGATAAAGTTCTTATCTTCAACTTCAGTTTTGACAATAGATGAAAATGGCAGCGACTTCGAAACTAAAGCATCGCGAAAAACAGTTAACTTAAAGTTCTTCAGAAGCACAATATCATCAACCGAGAATTTGCACTTGTCCACTGTTTGATTCCAAATGGAAACATCGATACTATAGCCAGAGATATAAGCGATCAGAAGTACCACTACTCTACTCGATCTCTTGTGTTCATTCTTGATGTTAGCAAACTTTTTTTCCTGCGATATCTCGATAACCATAGCGAGCAGCGAATAAAAATTATCAATCGGTTTCGTCTTCAAATCTTCAATATTAATAGTTGTCGTTATGAATTGAGATGATTTTCTGTAAAATAATAAAAATTATTAAATTAATTTCTAACTTAACGTTCACTCTCTGAAGTCTGAAACACGAATGAGAAATATTTCAGAGAACGCTCTCTCAAGTTCTGTAGCAACAATACTTTAAAAAACATGATAAAAATTTTTAATTATTTTAAGCTATACTTATTATATATACTAATTATAAATAATAAATTTAAAAATAAAATTTGTTATTCATTGTTGTAAAAAATTACTGTCTAACGTACAAAACTGCGATATTCACTCCGTAAATGTCATAAGTAATACTGAGCAATATTTCGGTTTTCATGACGATAAATAAAATTCATTTCGCTTTTTAAAATTCAATATTTCAGGTAATTATTGAATATCTAGAATATTTAAAATATTCTATAAATTGTTTTTAATTTATAGAAATTTAGTAAGCCCATGATAATAATTTAATTCAATAAATTTAATAAAACCGGAATTTTTGAAATTAAATTTTTCGCGTAATTTTTGAAAATCTAGAATAATTAAAATTTTCTATCAATTGGCTTTAATTTATAGAATTTTATAAAACTATAATAATAAATTAATTCTATAATTAAAAATAACTGCACGCGAATTTTGTAACAATTAGATTAAATTAAAACGCTAGCATGTACTAACAATTCAAAAAATTTAACCGAAATTTACAATTTAAACGCATTTTATAATGAAGAATGAATTGTTTTCGTATCAATTCCAAGACAATTTTTTTCCGGTAATCGCAAAAATATCGAACAAAAACAATTATCAACTATTTATTCAATTGACGAAATGAATACTTATATTATTAAGACTGGTTTATGATGTCATTTCAATAGTTAGCTGTTAATTTAAAAAAGATTTAATTATCAAACTAAAACTCAAACCACTATTAAAATCCATGCAATAAAATTCAATTCACATTTATCGCCCTCTTATTGACTCTTCGTCATTCAAACGATACGTTATTGACAGTCATTGTCGCGCAAAGATACAGTTTTGGGCCAAATGAATGATTATTTAACTAATTAAATGTTTTGTTTTCAAAATTGTTATTTTTATTATTCATTAAAATCTTAATTTATAATCAAAGTGAGCGCATTGATAATGTTTCATTCTTTTCTTGTTATAAATAAAACTTTATTTTTTAATATAGGTCGTGGTTATGAAGCTAATAATTTTGACAATCATAGCTAAATATCTTATTTGCGCTCGCAATTAGCTTCTTTTCGAAGCAAGGTGAAAGCTGAAGCCTCAACATTGGCTGAAGAGAGAGGAATGGCATCAAATTCGTTGAGCATACGAGCACGAATACGAAAGATTGTCATTCAATCTTAGAGCTACTCATAACGAAAATTAAGGTAAATAAATTAATTCAATTAATTTACTTCATTAAATGATTAAACAATGTAAATATAAGAAAATTTTTATTCAATATTTTTAGGTTTAAACTCATTGTTATTGATAAGAAGAGAAATGTGTGATGCAAAAAGATATTATCTGTAACGAAATCTTACGATGCAATTTCGAAGAGGAGAAAACTTAATTTCGATTTAAATTTAAATTTAAATTTCTTATATTTTACATTTTAAATAGAATTATACACAAAATTGAATAAATGTATAAGAAGTAGAAGAGGTATCAACTTGAGTAACTTTAAATAGATAATAAGTTTATAAGAATGGGAGATTCAAATTTTCAGTATGGGAGATTTGTTTTTTATCTGACTTTTTGGACAGATATATGTATTTTGGTATGTCCATATGTCCGTCCGCCCACACTCTTATTCTAATTAATGGTTTTTTAACCTTTACTTAGAAAAATGGAATTTACCAATTTATTATGCTAATTAAGGGATTATTAGCGAATTCTTATTATAATAAAGGGATTATCAGGTCAAATTGGACCAAAAAAGGCTATAAATGACCACAAAGTTGGTCAAAAGTCGGGTAAAAATAGGCAAAAAACAAATCAAAAATGACCCAAATAAGACCAAAATTGGGAACTGAAGCTCCCGTTTTTATATTAAAAACAGCCTAATTTATGTCAAAAGAGTAAAAATAATGTCAAAATGAGCCAAAAATCTGAACTGGATATTCCGTTTTAAAAGTAACATTATGGGAAAATATGACAAAAATAGGGTAAAAATAGCCGAAAATATAAACTAAAGATACCGTTTTTCATTGTAATTATAAAGACTTTAATTATCAAAATAGGGTAAAAATAGACAAAATTCTTGGGGAATCTTCCGAAATTAAAAGTAAACGTTAAATTTAATAAAAATTATATAAAATAATAGAAGCGAGCGACCATAAAATTACTGAAATTAACTTTACAAAGTCAGAAATTATGACAGTATCGATCTTATTTCATTTATGCATTTATGTTTTAATTTATAAATACACGATGGCTGTTGAATCGTTTCCATATTTGAAATGTTCAAAAAATTTTCTTAAATAATTAATGGTAGATTAGTTGAAATATTGGCAATTAGTTTATCTATTAACAGCTAGTATTTAAGTTAAAACTCATTGAATTTTAAATTTATATTAGCGATGAATATTTTTTAGTTTTGTTACGAGTTTTCGCTAAGTTAGACAAAAGGGTGAATTTTAATTTCCAATAAATTTCTTTACACCGTATTTTTAACTTCACAACTTTTATGTTGAAATTTTTATAAATTCTAACTTAAATGTTTTTTACTTTTTAATTAATAATATTAAAAAACTTGTCATTTATAATTTACGTATGATGTATACATTTATATAATATTACTCAACTGAAGATCTGAAGCTATTTTGAGGTCACTTTCATACAACTTTAGACGAAGTATTTAGCTATAAATATAAAGGTGTAATAGTTTCAAATAATTGTTAGGTTAAGCTGAAGGAAACCTAAGAAACTATAAAACAAATTCTAACGTGATTCACAATAAGTTGTTATTGTGATTTCAAGTGATTCGACAGTTTTTTAAACGCATCGAAAAAATCGCTAATAATTTTCATATTTTATGAGCTAAAATCAAATTACTTAAGAGTACGGATTATCTCAATTTTTATTAAAGTCAAGTTTAGTGAATTTATTAGTTTTGAAGGATAATCACAATTGCTATTTGTTAGATTAAAATATAAAAATAAATATGATTGCCTATATATTTCACTCACTTGTACAGTATAAGCAAAATTAAATAAAATATAGCAAAATTCAATAAAATTCAAAATTAAATCAAAATTCAATTAAAATTCAATAAAATATATTTGATGTCGAGATTACCGGTTAAATCGCGATTTTTTCTTAACCAGTCGAGTTAAAAAAAACTTGATTTAACCTTATCTTTAAACGGTTAACCGATTAAGTCAAAATTTAAATATGCATCCATAATATTTTAAACATTAAAATGTGATTTCTATCGAAACACTTAATTTAATAAAGAAATAAATACCATCAATCAATCAAATTATCGACAATTTTATTTATTCAAAAAAAAGTTTTATTTAACATAATATATTAATTATAATAAAAAACAAAATTTGTAGCGAAAAAGATTGCTTATAGAAAATATGATTACAAAATGTCACATTTATATATAAATTTGTTAGTTGTGTTGTTTTTGTTTGCAAACTATTATCATAAAACTAATAATAAAGATTGTTATTATAAAAAAACACTTGAAAAAATGCGATAATCATTGTATTTAAAAAAATCCAATTTCTAACTACTTCTCTATAAAAGGGGGAAATGTTGTGTTGTTAAATCAATCATCTCTTTTTTTCTTGAAAAAATAACAAATTACGGTAAACCCCTATTATAGCCAATCATAGCAATTTATATAACCATAAAATTTTCATTAAAAAAGTTAATAAAACTTAACTTTACGTCTGTTTTCTAAATGACTAAACAATGAATGATGAAACTAAAGCATCATTATTATAGTCAATTAAACAGACAATCAATGATTAATAGCAGCAATACTGTAATGATGTGATAAAATATTTAAATAATAAACACTCGTATATAAAATAAAATGGATAATGATTTGGATTTGGATTTTGTTAGACCCAAGTGCTGGTACTGTTAGGATTAGCGGCAACTTTGCTATAATTATTGATAACAACTGAATGCGTTGTCTGTGTTTGAGGTGTTTGATGTTTGAGCAGTGCAGCACTGATGGCATTGTGACACTTGCGGTCATCTGTGTCTTCCGAACAATCCTCTAATATGGGCGGATAAGTGCTTTCAAGCAATCGATACGGACTACGATTTGATCGGTTTATGATACGAGGTTTGATTATATTTGGCGCACAAACGCTTACACAACCGTTAACTATCTGTGGAGGACTTGTTTCTGATTGCTGTGGTTGTGATGGCTGTTGTTGTGGTTGGGGTTGTGGTCGCTGTTGGCAAGTGTATGAATAGTGGTTGTGATGTGATGTCGAGATTCGTTGTGATTGTGATTGTGGCTGATTTGGGTAATAGTTGTTAATTGGCATTGGGATTACCGGTGTTGGCGGACGCTTTTGATGATTAGTGCGAAGTATTTCTGCGGCAGATAATCGTTCGTTTGTGCCCGTATTTGATCGTATATTCGTTTGCGAAAGCAATCGCTTAAAATCGTTCATTGTTGTTGGTTTTGGTGGTCCGAGTCTATCGGACGCTAAACTACGTCTACATCCAGCTTGCGATTCAGGACTGGTGTCATTTCCAGACCAACTTCTTCGATCGGCATTCGTTATATATGTAAATGGAGTGACACTACGATTTGGTGCCATATGTGGAGGTGTTGTTTGACATACGTTTGTGCCATTAGTACTGCCAGGAGAACTGGAACTGTTTGATAGAGATTCGCATCGCGACAATGATAGAGACGGAGAGTTTGGAATTATAATTTCCGGTTCTGTTTTGATGTTATGCTTCTTTTTTGAATTATGAATTATGATCAATAAGTCTTCAGTTGTCAATCTTCCTCTTCGTTTGATTGTGTCAGTTGGAGGAGAAGTAACTGAAGTACTGGTAATTGCTGTTTCACTTGTGTTTTGTTTTTGCGTCACAGGACTGGACGTATTGGTCGGACAAAACTCTGCGCTCAAATCTGATTCAATATAATGCTTTTGATTGTTTCCATTAACAACAGGCGACACAACACCATTAGGCGATGATTTATGATCATTTAGTTTGTTATGATCGATAACACAATTGTTTGTATTAATAAAGGTTGCAGGCGTTATTGGCCTTAACTTCGGCTTAATAGCAACAATTGGTGGTTTTTTCGTGGCCACAACAGGAGTTACACAACGACTTGATGGCGCACTGTTTGCATGATTCGCTCCATTATTAATATTATTAATAATTAACGGAGTTGTGGCAGAGTTATAACCGCTGGATGTGTTACTATTCGGCGTTAGCATCGGTTGCGATGATTGTTGTTTGATATTAGTTAAGCCATTAATGCACTCGATATAACCATTTTGATTGATATGCACTAAAGCACCTGAAATGACAGTCAACTATGAATGAATACGTTAAATTTAAACTTTGTTTTTTAATTTATGTGTGTCTTAATTCTCTCATTTATCTTATTTACTATATTTATTTTAACACAATTCATTAATTCCGTAATGAGTTTGGGAAAAGTTCGCACACAGTTATCCTCAGTATGTGTGAGTAGCGCTCAATCCTACCAATAAGAAAGTCATTTCCTTAATTAAAAGATAGTACACCGCGCAACCAATTTAACTAATGACCCATTAAGTTTCAGTTTAAACTTTTCGTTAAGTCGCGTTTGTATTTGCACAAAACTTTTACAACCGAAAACGTCTGAAGTCTATCATAAAAAATAGCAAACATTTCATATAAAAAAATTACACATAATAAATCTCGCGTTAAATATGTTATGTGTTCAAGAACAACAACAACAGAAAAAAGTTTATTTGCCAATGTTTTAACACAAAGCAAAAAAGTTTGTAGTTTTCAGTGTAGTTTATGGGAAGTTACAATGAACTTAAATGTTCGACTCAAATACTTCTTCGCTGGAGGAGAGTTTTTCTATCCATTGTTGTGAACCAGAGAGAGAGAGAGAGAGAGAGAGAGAGAAAAAACCAAGTCATTTAATTAATGTCAAAAATGACATGTTATTAACTCGTAGTAAGATATATGGCGTTAGCGATTGTTATAAAATCGTAAGAAATATACGCACACATACAGAACAGCATGAATAATTTTTTCCCCTACTTTTTATCTTCTCTTAAAAAATGTTACATATATTTAGAACATACTCTAAATTGATTAACAACATCTGCGCTAACAGTATTTAAATAAAATATTTTCTATACAGTACTCTATATATAGAAAAATAAGTAACAAAATTTAAATGTTTTAGACTTACAGATTAGTTCTCCACTCGTTCTATGAAAGTGCAATAATACTGTATTACAGCACAAATTCTTGAAGCAACACAAAAGAGTATTTGGATTAAGAAAATGAATAGAAAAGAAAAATCAAAACCATAAAAGGATTTATTTTAATTTATAGCGCATTCATTGAATTAATTATTATATTATACATTTTCATCACAATTGCTCTCCATATTTATTTTTGATTTATTTCTGGTCATAGATTTCGAATCAAATATTGCGATCACACACAAACACAGCACAGATAATCAACCGAAACGTTTATTTGGCTTTACAGGTCTTCGAACTTTATTTAATATGATAAAATCATTAAATAAGAGATGTAGTGGTAATAATTGTTCTCATAAAACCCTCACACGAGTATAAAATAAATATAGTTATACATTCAAGTCAAACGAAAAAAATTCAATCTGTCTTATCTATATTTTCTCTTCGCAATTATATTTGACACAAATATATAACGCAACTAATTAAATACATTCTGATGGCAATAAGCGAATAACAACGGAACAACACCTTTGACGGCAAAGCAAAAAAAATTTAAAATACTTTAAATATTTTATTCATGAGTAGCTTTAGTTAGCGAGAGAAAAATTTGCAATCAATTTTTTCTTAATTATTACCGTATAAGGGAAAAATAGTTATCTAATTAAACATTTAAATAAACAAGGGTTTGTAAATAAATATTTAAACACTTATGCAAACTACTTATCTGTGTAATTAAAAATTTGTCTAAACTCAATGCTTTTAAAACGAGAATATTAATTAAGTTATTTGTCAAATATTTAAAAAGAGTTTTTGTTACTTCATTTCCAAATTGAATATAGAAATTACTAACGCATACAAACAAATTAAAACCTTTACAATAATTATTATAATCTCGCGATGACTACGTTATAATTATATTGTTGCTAATAAACCGAATATATTATTAGGATTCAAATGCACTTAAACACACACTAATTCGTAAGCTCAACAAAAGAAAAAAAAACAAAACATGAAAAAAATTCATATTGATTTCAAAATGAAAATCTCGTTAGAGTTAAGCATAATAATCGACAAAAATAAAATAAAAAATACGAGGACAATAATCATCAACAAAGAATTATCGCCAATGGATCAATTAATACTAATCAACATATACGACGCATCATTATTTTTAAAGACAATACTTCGAGAGTCACGGTATAAGTTAGCGCAACAGTTCATCACAAGCGTATGCTGCGATCCGCCATCTGTACTCAACTCCTATTTAGTGGTCAATATAATCGTGGGTCAAATGGAGTTTCACCGCAACTATTTAACTACAGTTAACATTATATTCATGTATTACTGGGAAATCGTCCGCAAAGACAATATCGCAAACGAGATACTGATGAACCTTTCAAACTGCTTTCACGTGAGCGACACACTCTTCAAAGAAGTTATACTCAGAGCGGATAAGTGTCTGAAGCGCATAGAGAAGGAAATGGTTCACATATCGAAAATAATCAATTCCGCTAATCTGGTACTGTGGAGGTATAACGAAGAACTGCAACAAATTCAACTTTGGACTAACAATAATGACAATAATAAATGCCATAATTATAACGACTATGTTATTAATTATATCGATGTTATAAATTCATGATTTTTAGAGAAACTCATTTTTCGATCAAAAATAAAATAAGATATTAAATTACTTTTTCTTAAAAATATAGTTGTTGCTAACACTGTGAGAACAAATCAAGTACTAATTTATATATATTGTATACATATCTTATAACTATGTGTTAAATAAGATAAATTATCAGTAGTTTTAAATAAGTAAAAGTTTGAAAGTAAAAGTTAAATGATATTTAACACTTCAGTGGTATCACCAAATTTTGGTTAGTTTGAGTATTTTGGGGTAGAATTTTCCCTTACTTTGGTAGTGCATTGCCCATCATTATTATTATAAAAAAACTACCTTCAATGCATGAGTTCAAAATAGCATTTTGAACTCAACCATTACAGTTTTATGGGATATTTATTAAATTTACATACGTCACTATTTTTAGACGCTAACAATAAATAGAAAGTAATTCGGGATAAAAATGTACTTCCATTCCCGCCAATAATTTATTGACGCTTAAAACAATGTAGAAAGTATTTCGGGATAAAAAGTAAACTTTATTTCCCGCCAATAGTTTATTAACGCTTAACCCAATGTGTAAAGTATTTTGGGATAAAAAGTGACCTTATTATACCGCCAAAATTTTCGCTATGTTTACAAAATGAAGTAAGTATTTCGGGATAAAAAATGAACATCCATTCCTACCAATAATTTATAAACGTTTAACCCAATGTATAAAGTATTTCGGGATAAGAAGTGACCTAATTATACCGCCAATATGTTCGCTATGCTCACAAAATGTAATTAGTATTTCGGGAATAAAATGAACTGCCATTCCCTCCAATAATTTAGACAATATAGAAAGTATTTCGGGTCAAAAAGTAAACTTCAATTCACGAAAAAATTTTATAAACAATTAACACATAGTAGAACGTATTTTGGATAAAATTTAGCTGACAACTTTTTTTCTATAATTATTATAAATAATAATTTTTAGGTAAATTGTTATAGGAATTGCCTTTTTCAAATATTTATATTTAACAAAAATTAATGTTTTACACGATTACTTGAATTGTTTACAATTTATCGTATCCAATACAAGTATTTTATCCCAAAATACTAAAGTAAATGTTAAGGGCAAAATATTTTCTAGAGCAATTATAACTTGTATAGATCACAATATATCACAACCATTACAAGATTTTTATCACAAAATACTAAACAACGCACAGGAATAGCAAATAATGTATTCCCTCTTTGTTTGGCCAAATAAACTGAACTTGTTTTGCACTGAAAGTTCACAAAAAGGAGCAAATCCCATTGAATAACATTGCCATCCATTTAAGGTATTACGGGATAAATTCTACCCATGATTAAACTAGATGTTGTAAACATGTTAATATAAATAAAATTATTAAAGCAAATTTCACGAAATTTTACAATATTATTAGTGTGTATATTTTAGGAGAATACCTAAAATTTCAGGGAATTACATCAACTCAAAAAAAAGTTATAACGGTTATAAGACACTGTGGGGTTGATTTTATCCCGTTTTTCCACTGAAGTGTTAACAGTAAAAATAGACTATTGATTAGCTATTAGCTAATTTAAATATTTTCTAACTGGCAATATTGTAGTATTTTCCGCAATTCACTCAAAAATAAGTAAACTGCGTCTCAATTTTATAGCTAAAAATTTCTATGACCAGATATACTATTGCTCGAAAAAACCTGCTTATGATGAGTTTTTTAAATTTTTGAATTATTTCAATTTCATAAATCTAACCTAAAATAGTTAGGAAAACCAATGGTTGCTCTATCAACTCAAAAGTCAAATGTGAATTTATATTCGAAATGAAAAACTAGCTTCAATCAAATTTTACGTTAATTATATTGGAGTTAACATCAATCAATTAAATATTTGTTTACAAAATAAAATCGAAGATTGTTGGAAAAGTTGGAAATTATGGTTCTTTCTTCAATTCATTTGAATAATGGTACACTAACTGTGAAAAAAATGATATACTTTTGTCACAACATTTTTTTATGTTAAACAGAAATAATAAGTAAAGTGTTTTAGTTATAACGTATTATTTAACAACTTTAATAGTTTAGTAAATACTTTCACTGAGACAGAAGTATTTATGGTAAATTGATAAAATAAATGATAAATCACGCTTATGTTTTTAAATAAAATTAAACGATTTACAATATTTCTAAATAATTATGAATTGTGTTTTCTTGTAAATCAATAATTTCATAATAATTATTTACTTCTTCATAAACATGTGGTGTTTCAATATCATCATAAGATTCATTGGCATTAATTTGCTTTCTGTTATTTTTTATCTTAATACAACAAATTAAAAGAATTGATACAAAAATAATAAATATAACGATAATAATTGCTAGAATTAAGTATATATTTGAGTGTTTAACGTTAGGATTAATAATTTCATTCCATTCATAATATTTGATATAATCAATTATAAGTTCTCCCCCCATGTCGGATTCCCCCGCCCATGTCGGACTTGAATGGAATTTATGGACACCTCCTTTATAAAGGGTATTTTTAACATTTATGGACCCCTGCTGTATGTGGAGGTGGCCACCTCCTCGAGTGACCCCTCATTTTATTCAGCTTATTCAGTAGAGTCGAATGTTTTAGGAGTTGAAGGGTATTTCTAACATTTTTTGGATTCTTCATGTATGAGGGGTTGCCTACATCTTCGAAATTCTTCTACTTGATTTCCTCTCTTCAAGCTGAATCCATTGATATAGATGTCGTGGGCGTTGACGTTTGGGAGGGTAGAATATTGTACTTTTGACTCAGTTTTTCCAACCCCATTTTTTTAGGAGGGTCCCACCACCTTGAAACCTGCGGATGTGCACTCCTCTCCTCGAGCTGAATCCATTGATATAGGTGTCGATGGGTGGGACCCCCAGGGGAGGCGCCTATAAAGGATATCACAGACAAACAGACACACAAATAATGTTTTTTATATATATTGATAACATACGTAACGTTAAGGCTATAAACTTAGCTTATTATTAAGGTCTGCAAACATAAGTTAAACGGTGGCGAAAGTGTTGTTGGATTAATAGCTGTGTGTAATTAAATCCAAACGGAATTAAAAATTAAGTATAGAATTCAATTAATTCCAATTGAGATAATAAATTTTAAAACTAAAATTAAGTTAAGGTAAAGTTCTTTCTAATTGATGAATAAAACAATTATAATTTTTTAAACAAACTCCTAACTTCTAACGAAATTACAACCAATATATTGAAGTCTTTTCCCCGAAAGATCGCATTTTTAGCTATTATTGTGTTTAGAACAAAACTACAAGTTAACTTTCTTATAAACGATTAATTTTATAGAAAATATGTAACCTATTAAAAAATATAAAATTTCGAGTGTAAGGAAATGTTAGTTTAAAGGAAAAAAGTGTCAAATTTTCTCTAAAGTGGTTTCATTAAGTTTTCTATTGCGTGTCAAATTTTATAATACTTGATAATAATATCTAAGTTCATTTTGAATTAGTTATATATTATGATGTAAACAATGTCTGAAGAAGATTAAAAGATTCACTATATTTTATGGGTTGTTTTATTTTTTGATTTCGTTTCAGTATTTATGTAACTCATACTATATATGACATCTAAAATACTCTATAAAAAGTATATATAAATCATTTTCTATCAGAATTCTTAGAATAAGCTATACTTTACAAAACTTATGGATTTACTTTTTTTCTACAATCTTACATCAAGAGCTTTTAAAATTTATTTATTTTTAGTTCCAATTCTCCTATATTTTAAATATAATGTAATATGACGCTTTAATCCGTTAAAATTTAATTATTTAAAACGTTATGGCTCACATAGCTTTGCAATTCCTTATGTAGATTACATTTGTTAGTGTTTTTAAAATATTTAAAATATGCCAAATTTTTAAATCGCAATCAATGATACTTTTTGAAAACGCCGCCCAGAATGGTTAGGTTTTCCAGATTTTCTAACCTTTGACTTCATTGATATTAAATTATCAAAGTTTTCTTATTTTAAATAAATTAGATTTTTTAATATAGTGATCTAAAAATGTTTATATAAAAAATGTGAAATATTTTATTATTTGAAGGGTGAGGTCTTTTAATTAACCATTTAAATGTTTTCTATATTTTCTTAATTGTTAAATTAAAATGATTAATGTAACGGATGTACCGAAATCTTTTATCTTGCCAAAAAATACGTTTTATTTCTGTGCTTTTTTATCATCGATCCATTACTTCAATGCTGAGTTTTCTTTTCTATCTTGTATTAAATGCTCGAAAATTTTTTGATCTTCAAGGTTCCAATCGAGACAAGTTTTGAATTGTTTTTTGCATTTTCATAAGTGTCGAGTGTTTCCAATAGTTTGGAACACTTTTCTTCCATGTACTCAATTTAATCTCCACATAAACTTTGTTTGGCTAAACAATCAAAATAATTGAAGTTATATATAAATATGGTAAAAACCAAATATTTGCGGTGTGAAATGCAAATAGAATTTAATAATGTCGATCAAATTTCTTCCAAAAAGATTGATAAAATTTTGAAAGAACTTGTTATGAGTAAAATTAGACGTTAATTTTTTAGTTCTTAATTATCTGGGAAGCAATAACTGCCTAAAAATAGTTCATGATTTATGTAATAAGTATAATTAATTAATGTAAAAATTTACCACTAAAATGTTTTTCTCTAAAATTTCAAAACTTATCAAATGTATTAAGTATGAATTATTCACCCCATTTCAATAAGTATAGGTCGGAAAATGGGGACACAAAAATCTTTAGGAATATTAATTTACAAGTTCTAAAAATTAATTAAACTGAAATAAAAAATTAAAAATTATTTTTTAAAATTTTTGACATGGTCGTTATTTTCTTCAGGCAATAAGTGTTTATAGACTGAAAATGCACATCGGAACAATATTCCTCTAAGTCTTGTATTGATATGCATTCTCTTATAAAATTCTTATATTGTCTTAAAGACGACATTTTAAATTTATAAACTTGAGTAATTCATGTTAAACTTGGCATAATGGGGACAATTTTTACATTTTTTCAATTTTGGGGACATGTCCCCCAAAAGGGGACAGTCTTGTCTTTTTGGGGGCATTGGGGACAAATGGGGACAATGTCCCCACTTTCCGATCTCTAGTCATTACAGATTAAAGCTGTGAAATTATGTTGCAACAAATAAAAGTTTAACAATGGATTTATGCAAAAATATTTCATCGTTATTTTTTGCGTGTTTTATGCAATTTATTCTTTATGATTAAGTATTAAATTCATATTTATATATAACTTTAAGGTGAAGCTCAAACAAATAGTATATCCTATTCATAGATTTATTATTAATATTGTTTTATTTAGAATCCAATAAAAGTTTTGCATTTATTAAATCACGTGTATATTTTATTCTTTGAAACTTGACATAACTTTTAATTAAAGATATTTTTCGGGTAGTAATTCTGCTATACATACGGTACAGTACTGATATTATTTTTGTCATATTACGCAAATTATTTCAATTTCCTTTAATAAACAGTACTATTAATACTACTGTTTTCGTTTGGATCAAACTATATTTTTACATTAATTCGATCATTAAGTGACGAATATTTTCGGTTAGAAATTCTAACTATTCTCTGCTAAACCAACAAAACCAGCTTACAAGCTAATCGGCATTAATAAACTAGAGGCGGTAAATCTTAAAAAGTTGTAAAAGTTTTTATTTAAAAATGTGCAAACTCTTATGATCGCATGAATTATTTCGAATTTCACAACTTTCCAAAACCAACTTTCATAAAATATTTTTTAAAATGAGAATAAAATGAATTTTTGTAAAAAAGTCTTATAAAAGACTTATTTGCAAATGCGATTAAAAGTCTCAACTATATTTGTTGTTAATGCTCTTAATTATAGAGATAATGTGGAATGTAAATGCTCTAAAACATAAATTAGAAACGAAAAGCAAACTAATATGCTTATATTAATAAAAAAAAGTCTGTTTTACGTAGTGTTGCTTATATTCCAACTTTTCTAATTATATTCTATTCCTATTCTATTCTTTAAAATCAAAATATATTTATATTTTATTCTTTATTTTTTAAATAATTTCAATTCTATTCCTTTTCAATTTATTTATATTTTTTTTTTGTTTCTATTCTATTCCTTTTCTATTCTTTAATAATATTTTTATTTCTATTCTATTCCTATTCTATTGTTTGTGTCATTTTTTGGGCATTTCTATTCTATTTCTATTCCTACACCAAGAATACTATACAAGACTAGGTTAATGTAGTAAAAAAGTAAAAATTCACCATAAAAACAATGTCAATTGTGCCAATAACCACATAAAGAGCTTATATTATAGCATAGAAGACAGTAAAATAGTTATATAATCTTGTATTTTATGGATATTACATAACACGGTTCATACGTTTGCACAGGCTTCCACACCATTAAAAGATTTAGGGAATAATTTAATATTTTAATAGCTAGGTTTACTCAGTCATACGCCGGGTGTCCTAGAGGGAGGGTCTGGATGGGGTATACCCCTCCCCCCATAAAAATCTGGTCATTTTTTCAAATCATGAAAATGTCACTCTTTTGCCGAAAAATCAAAAAATTGTCGCTTAAATCCGATGAGTTTGACCACACCTCCCCCCTTGATTTTTGGAAAAATCCGAAATGAGACCCTATCCAGACATTCAAAGTCTGGGATAACCTGGTCATACGCACATTCATCGGTCATCCGGTATTCTGTGATGTTTGCAACAAAATATTAATCTCAACTATATTTAATAGTTAGCGATAATAACTTCATATGTATTGAAAATAAAAATTTCGTATTCATCGATTGTTCCAATCTAAACCAGTTTAACGATTTTAAACTCACAGTTTAACAAGTCAAAGAGCAAAATTTTTTAACACAATTTTAAAACTTTGAATTCGAAAAAAATGAGTCATTGATAAATTTTTGATTCCATATTCAACAGGCAAAAGCACACCACAAGCAAAATTGCAACCGATCATAAATTTTTCAAACTCTGCATGATATATATATGACAGTATTATCCCCTTTATTTTAGACTTAAATGTTTTGCTCTGATTTGATAAATGATCTATAATTCGGTTGGCTATTGTAGGGATTTATTATCAGAAAAAAAACAGAATTTACGCTAAATATTATAAGATTATGACATATAGATAGAGATAACTAGAGTTTGAGAATATCAGTTTTTATTTATAAATTAATTAAAGGTGTTTGCGTAGCATATGCAGCATTTATCGTATATTTTAATCTTTATTTTCAATGCATAGATCCTTGAATAAGACACGAAATCAAACTTAGGATTTCGCTATACAAATAACAAACTACTTAAGCGCCTCATTAATATATGACATACTGTATGCAAGAGCAAACAAAAATTCACAATTTCATACATATAGTGTAAGGGTTTAACGATACCTTTATAATTAGTCAAAGCTAGAGATAATAAATGCAATTAACCCCGACAGGGGAAATATTTCCACAACTAAATTTATGCAGTGTCCGATTCCAATATTAATCTTAAATAAAAGTGGTAGGTATGAGCTGGTGGCGAGACCAGTACCAACGAATATCGACTACAGACAATCAGTTGTAATCGAATTGAGTGACAGCACGAGAATTGGCGATTTATTAATAGTCTTTGTGTTACCATTAACTACGATTAATAGATTCAACAGGACACTACTAAAACAGCCAACTATTAATATTGGACAAAGATATCGGTACATACTTTGCTGGTATTCTTGGGTATGATTCGGCAATAAGTATTGAACTATCGTTGAATTATCGCAAGAATTCATTTTTCTTTCGTTTCGTTTGTAGAAAATCAAAACGTTTTCAAACGTAAAAGTTATTAATCAATTTCAATAATATGATTAATTTAATTTTAATCCCGTATCCAATACACTTTGATTATCATCACAGTAACAAAAAGATCTACTTTTAGCGAGTACATATCAGACCATAGTTTATTTCTAATATCCTAATGACCTAATGCTACAATTTATATAACGAGAGTAAATGCAAAGATAGTTAGAGGTAAGCTAATAAGTGGATTCGCATCTTCTCAGAGATGTCATTCTTTCTTCTCACAATATTAGACGCGTGATAGCCTTATTTCAATGAAACAATCAATTTTTGTGTAACATAGCGAAAACATTTCGTTTATACTAACGCACTCTTTCGCTAAAAAACTTTTCAACCATAACAAAATATATAAATTCGGATTTTTTATTTTTATTTATTTAATTCCAAATTATTTTATGAATATCTGTTTTATTTGATTCATGAATTTTACTAACTATTATTAATTCAATGCCAGCAATACAATAAAATTAGCATTAATCGATTAGTAATAAATTTACTTTTGATTTCTCATGATCATAAATATTTCGGGAATATTGCTTTATACTAGTGTTGTTAAACTTATCAGTTTTAAATCTATTTTGCTTATGAAAATGTTGAATTTTGACGTACTTCTTTTACTATGCTTCCCATTAATATTTACCTTAAATTCTATTTTAGTATTGCTTTCCCTAAATTTTTAATTTTGCATTTTTGCACAGTACTACTTTATTCAGTATTCAGTGATTTCCTAATGTTGGATAAAAATAAAAATGAAATTCTATTTGAATCATGAGCATTCATTTGGACAGCTATGTTTATTTCATTATTTAAAAAAGTAGAGCTAATGTTTTTGACCATATCTGCTATCGGTCTGTCTGTCTGTCCGCGTGTTAACAAAATACACAGCTTTATAAAAATATGTTCAACAAAAGGTTGTCTTCCTTTTAAGTATTAAAAAGTGAGCTCTCTATAAATGTGTCTTTCTTGTTTCATATTTAATTTTGTTCTTTATTGCATTTTACCAATTATAGATAAACAAATGGTAACGCGTTCAGATAACTAACAATATAAAATTTTGGAAGTTCAAAGACATAAAAAGTTATTTGACAAAAAGTTATTTAAAATTGTCGAGCTTTAAGGTCAACAGGCATCAAAAAGCGGGAAGGTTTTTGATAAAATTCTATGACTATATTTGATTATATAGACAAATCCACCAAACGAATTGAAGACTGGACACACTGGTCCAATCAAGCAATTTAGCACAATTTATTCAATCCCAAGAATTCTTTTTGAAAACTTCGAATAATTCAAAAAATTGGAAACTATTTTTTGAGAGATTTCGATAATCATATTATTGCATGTTTTATTAAATTTAAATTGTTATAATAGAATGCAAACAGAAAAGTAAAAAATAAACAGTTTTTGAACATTAGGAATAAAACCTTAGAGTATAATTCATGTTTAATAGATGGCAAGAGAGGTTTTGATCACCATATATATCTATGGAAAAATATTTCGCTTTGCTTTATTTCAAAAGTATATCGACTGTATTTATTAAAGATTTCTGCTGACAACTGGTGTGTCAGCCGTGTATTAACCCATTGTGTGGTCAATACGGATAGCAGACAACTTGTATTTTCGTATTCATATAACAAAATACCTTCTTTGACTGTAAAATGTAAGCTCTAACACAAAATAAATAAATAAATAGTTTCACTTCTAAGAAGTTATCCAAAAAACTGCATAACTGACCATTTACGGTGGACTCATATTACGCAAAATATCTCATAGAAGATAACGTAACTAACTTTAAACATAATGTTCATTTGGATTGAAAAGGTTGAGAGTGCTCAACGAAATATCTCCTAAATGTGTCTGTCTATGAATTTACATAATGCAAAATAACTATTCAGACAGAAATAATTTTTCAGTTTATGAAAAAATACATTTTTGTATTCAAAATTTACTATACTGTACGTTTTACTTTTTATAACTTCTTAAAATTCACATTTTTAAGACTTGATTAAGTGTTGATTGTATGTTAAACTTATGATTAAATTCAATTCCGCTGTCATCATAAAACACATATACAGTGTAATCATATTTTACCGGATTTTTACTTTAAAATTTTTTAGAAAATTATCTTTTATGTTTGTAACTACACTGTATATGTGTTGTTATACTTGTACTCCGCAAAACACTATACGCGTAACGGTCAAAGTTTAACGTGGATACCGTGAAACCCACTTGCTATCTCTGCTCGCGTACATCTGTAACATACACATACGTACATGTTTTCACACATACGTATGTGTAATACACGAGATGAGTTAACTCCGACTAAAGGATGAAAAAGAGTACAAACGCACTCTGGACTCGAACCTATCGTATGTTATTGCTCACAGGTTAAAGTGGGTGAACAACGCGTTAACCCACAACCACACAGAGGGCCACTTGTTTGTAACTACAGCCCAATTTTACATGCCATCACAATAAATAATGCTACAATTTATTTTAGTAAATTCTTAAATTATTTATTAAAATATATACATTAATTCTAAATTTACATAAAATTTGTTGAGCATCTTTAAACTGATGAGAATAAATTGGTGCGAATATGTCCCAATTAATATTCCATAAATCAATTTTTCCGTTACCACTAACGCTAGCAAACACTGCGGACGAAATGGGCCACCACTTAACGTCATACATCGAGTCACCATTACCATTGAACGTATACAACGGTTCCTTTTCGTACTGAGTCCATAGTTTTATTTTCCAGTCTGAGAAACAGTTTCGAGTGATTTCTATTTGGGTGGCAGTGAACACTCGTGACCTTTAAATACGCGATAGCGGTGTCACTTTCAATCCAATACAGTTTTCCACTTTCCCTTCCAATTATAGTATTGCGGCGTTCATTCGGAAAGCACATCGATGTTGCGGTTATGGGTTTGCGTATTCGCAACCATAATGACTACGGATTCGTGTTCCAACTCTTTTGACTTGATCGGCTTTCTTAGCATATTCATGCTCCAACAGCACATTTTACCTTCGTTTGATTTACTAATTAAATTATTAGAAGTTCGTGTGCCGATTACTTACAGACAATAGATAGGATGCGTATCAGATCGCGTTGAAATCGTAGTTTTAAGAGTTGGAGCGGTTGGTGCATACGGATTGTCCCAAACCACAATTTGGCCCGAATATGTTACCGCTATAATCAAATTAGGATCGAATCAGGAAAAACAACACGACATAATCGGTGATTGATAGCGGAACAAATATTCGTGTGTATCATTAAAATAGTTTAAGTTCCATATCAGGCAAACACCAACGGAATCATTTGTCACGCTTTCGCTGTACGCTTAAAGTAATAACTCATTGTATTGCGAACACCAATCAAAGCTCGTAACCACACATTCGCTGCACAAACATGAACTATAAAAGCATTGATTTAGCATCAAATCGCGTTCTCTTCGCTAACATTCTTCACATTTTCGCCGCTATTAATAAAACTATTAAAAAACTCCTCTTCTTTGGTTTGTTTGATGAATAATGCTTTGCGCGTAATCTTTAACGAATGATCTAAAGAATCGGCGAAACTTTTAATCGCTATAAACGCAACACTTTTTCAAATAGATTATACATTAGTTTGCCATTAGTATTAACATTAATCACAGTGTCATGATTGCGATCACCGGTTTCATCATCGTTGGCATGGTTTGACTCGCTGTGTACGCTATCATAACTCGAGTCACTATTAATGCAATAATCATTATTGTAAACAATATGATGAGACGCGCATTGTTCGCATTGTGTTCGTTTGTCATAAGTAATATTAGTATTTTGTTCGATAGAGACCGATGGCAGCCTAATAACATTCAGTGCCACCCTTTTATCTTCCAC